>JAODUP010000652.1:0-25000 GCA_025642065.1 Paralvinella palmiformis | reverse complement strand
TTTAGTTTGTTGATGATGTTTATTTCAAGTTCTATCAACATTGATTGTTTTAGTTTGTTGATGATGTTTATTTGGTGAAGTTCTATCAACATTGATTGTTTTAGTTTGTTGATGATGTTTATTTCAAGTTCTATCAACATTGATTGTTTTAGTCTGCCGATGATGTTTATTTCAAGTTCTATCAACATTGATTGTTGATGATTATTGAAGCTAGGGCTATGTTCAAGTCAAGAATATCATTTTGCTCACAAAATAGATCTAACATTGAAAACTAACATACAACAATGTTGAAGTTTGTAATCAGACTATTATTGTTTTAGTTTGTTGATGTTTATTTGGTGAAGTTCTATCATCATTGATTGTTTTAGTTTGTTGATGATGTTTATTTGGTGAAGTTCTATCAACATTGATTGTTTTAGTTTGTTGATGATGTTTATTTGGTGAAGTTCTATCAACATTGATTGTTTTAGTTTGTTGATGTTTATTTGGTGAAGTTCTATCATCATTGATTGTTTTAGTTTGTTGATGATGTTTATTTGGTGAATTTAAGTTTGTTGATGATGTTTATTTGGTGAAGTTCTATCATCATTGATTGTTTTAGTTTGTTGATGATGTTTATTTGGTGAAGTTCTATCATCATTGATTGTTTTAGTTTGTTGATGATGTTTATTTGGTGAAGTTCTATCATCATTGATTGTTTTAGTTTGTTGATGATGTTTATTTCAAGTTCTATCAACATTGATTGTTTTAGTTTGTTGATGATGTTTATTTGGTGAAGTTCTATCAACATTGATTGTTTTAGTTTGCTGATGATGTTTATTTCAAGTTCTATCAACATTGATTGTTGATGATTATTGAAGCTAGGGCTATGTTCAAGTCAAGAATATCATTCTGCTCACAAAATAGATCTAACATTGAAAACTAACATACAACAATATTGAAGTTTGTAATCAGACTATTATCACTGAGCTCAAGTTCTTTTTCGCCAGAATTAGTAGGACACCTCCTTGGTCTAGCAGTAACGTGTTGGAACCACAGATCACTACCACCCGTGTTTGAATCTCGCTGTGGACATATCTGAAGGTTGTTTTATCTTTCACTTCAATTCATTGCCTTTGGAGGCTACAATGTGCACAGAAGTGGCTGTAAAACATCAATCATCATCGCCAGAATCAGTGAGGATGCCCTGCTGGTGTGTTGTCAAGAGACACTCTTATTCTTTCCTTTGGTGGTCTGCCCCAGCACATTTTTCACCTTTCACTGAACGTGTTTTGTCAGAGAGAGCCGCGGGTAACAGTAAGACTCATCTCATCCGTATTATAAAACTCACAATAGATTCAACAAAGCCATTTCCGCATATAATAATTCGTGCAAAGTAAATATTGTATCATGTTCTAAACTTATTATGCCAACTAGAGGATGCCATGAAGTTGGTCAATGATAACTTATGTACGGTCTATTTCAACTTTCTCTTCAATCATGGGCCTTGAAAAGGGGATATTTTTAGACTGGGCTGTTTGAAACCAAGACTACAAAGTCTTTCTAGAACATTACTGTTTAAAGGCATAGATAAGTAATTCCTGCTAACTGCTCAGCTCTCCTCAGATGCTCTCATATACTTGGCCTTATGTTTAAAATTGTATTAGTGTTTTTCCAATACCAAACTGTTATGGCAACAACATTAAGTGATCTTTACAGTTTTTCATATTCTTTTATGATAAGCACTTTATCTGCCAAGAAAGGTTCCTTTCACTTCTCTCTTACAGAGATTTAGCATGAAAAAAGGCATCTGGAGGAGTTGTTATAGCAACTGATTAATCATTTGTTAGAATAAATATTAGACAATTCCAACCCAAGTTTTAAATACAGACAATACAGTAGAAACAGTTTATTTCCCAACAAATCGAACTGAGAAATCGATTGGTAAATCTTTCTGTTTTACGGCCACTTTTGTGCACAAGGTAGGCTAAATGGACCAAGTGACCCCCAAGGGAAATGAGGTGAAGTGAAAGATGAAACACTCTTCTGACATAGCCCAGCCGAGGTTTGAACCCAGGTGCTATAGATCTGTGGCCAACCAAGCTACCAGTTAGGCCATGGAGGCACCCCGAGAAATCAGTTGGTCTTTTGTTACTAATCTATGACTGATTGAATTAATCAGTCAGTAGCATGTAAAACAATTGAAAATAGCAATTTCTACAAACAAACACTTGTATAATCTTTCTCCTGATTGATTGAATTGTTTTTACAATAACGTTAGAAACATCCAATTAGATGGGAACAAATCATAACAGGGGAATGGTTACACTAGGGAATTATTTAACTGTGTGCAGGATAGAAAAAGAATTGGGTCTTTTTAAACTGGTTTTAACAATTGAATGGTTTACTTATGAGACTGGTTGCTCATGAGAATTATACTGTGTGCATATATTAAGCCTAACAAGTGTGATGCTTTTTCTTCTGCCTTGGAGACATTGGCATAGAATTTTAGTTCCTCATCAATAAATACACCCAAGTCCATCTCAATTATGGTGTTGCCTAATATCTCAGTTTCCATCTGATATTTTAATCTTTGATTTGAGCTGCCTAGATGGAGGCTTTGGCATTTGGCTTCATTGATGGTGGTGATTGATGTTTTACGGCAAATTTGGCTTCATCGAAACCTAGCTGCCACTTGCGTGACCATTTCACAAGATTGTCTAAGTCTTGCTGCATGACATGGTGATCTTCAATTGTCTGAACTGCACGGAACAATTCCGGGTCTTCAGCAAATCTGGCATGTCATTTATGACAAACAAGATAGGACCTAGCCGTAGAACACTTCCGTGAGGTATTCCACTCTGGATATCTGCCCATGATGACAGCTTACTGTTTACTACCACTCTCTGCCTTCATTCAGTTAGAAAATCTCGGATCCACTCCAGTAGCCTACCCGAGTTACACCAGATGCCTTCAATTTCCTCAGTAACCTTTGGTGAGGGACAGTATCAAAGCTTTTTTTAAATCCAAATAAATTATGTCAATGGGGGGCCCACTATCCAGCAACCCAGAACATAATTCCAGAGTAACCAATAATTGTGTCATGCAATAGCGTCTCGGGACAAATCGATGCTGCTGGTCAGAAAATAGATTGTAATCCACAAGTGAATCTCTGATTACAGACTCCATCATTTTTCCTATCACTGATGTAAGACTGACCGGACAATAATTTCCTGGAACAGCTTTTGACCCTTTCTTGTGGATTGGTGTGATATATCTGATACACTATATACGTGATACACCATATATCTGATACACTATATATATATATATATATATATATATATATATATAACACACCTATATACATACATGTATAAATTGGTTTACCTATTTTATATAATAAACATATTATCTTAAAATGGCAGGTGTATATGGTGAAATAATATCATTATCTAAAATAAGCAAGTACATGCATGTCCCATCCATTTCTACCTGTATATGCATTTGTTTTGTACTGGATTCAAGTTTAATACATGAAATAAGTTTATGCTATTCATAGTATTAACTTTTAGTGTCAACCTTTTCTTTATTATTCAGTTTATTGGTACATATTATTTCTGATATTTATGTTCTACTGTGACATCTATAATAATCATTGTTTGTATATGATTTGGAATAAATAAAATCAATCAATCAAGTATATAAATACATAAATTTATTCTAAACTGTTCACTTATTGGCGTCTGCTTTACATAGCATTTAATCCATATATTCTAAGAAAACTCGCACGTAATTCAACAGTTCAGAATCCTGAAGCCAACAAGTCAGCAAACTACATCCCAGAAATAAACTGTGGTAGCTTAGTACATTATGATAGTTACAATTAGCTATTAGATCTACGTTATCGTGTTAATTAGCTAATAAGTGGGAATTTCAAAACCACGATCTCAGATCGAATTATTGCATAAATTATATCTATATAAATCAATCACATTTATTTAGATCTACAAGTCCGAATACCGAACATGATACCATAGATCTAAATATCTAGACTAGATAGATCTACTGTCCGCCATCAGTATCTACAATATTGCTTTCATAAATTATACGTCAATCTGTGAACAGGGATAAATAGCCTGTATTAGAAAACAACAAATACAGGTTCTATTAATAATTATAGTGTTATGACCGAAATTAATATTCGAACAAATCGTGCCAAACATTTATTGTTGGCTCAACCGTTATGACGGCTTCATAAATTGGTTGTATTAAAAAGAAATCTTACCTCCTGGTTGCAGAAAATAGATTTTAAGACAAACTGAAAGGATAATTTACCCTAGATCTGACGTACACTGTGTTCGTAATAAATTCCTAAGGTTTCAATTTGCGAGCTCAGCAATCGACAAAGTTTGAATGTTGCCATGGTTTACGCGCCCTACTTCCGCCTCGATCATTCTCTCTCTCTCTCTCTCTCTCTCTCTCTTCCATTAATACTAATATTTTATTTAGCCTTGGCTCTGACAGGTCTCAAACCAACTACTCGTGGCAAAGTCTTAATGTAAATATTATTATTTTGGAAAAATAACAAATATACATTAAGCGGCCTATATAACTTTGTTTCATTAATAACATTTATATATATATATATATATATATGTTTATAACATGCTGAAAAGTTAATTTATGTAGGGATAATTAGTAATCGCCCGTTCGTGCCGCTTTAAGGTTTGTGGCCGACGATTTATGGGATCAAATGGGTGTGAAACCATAGTTCTCCGATTGATTGATTGATGTGCAAAAGAAGTCGGTGGTCACCCGTTCCGTGCCGCTTGGGGATTTGTGGCCGGCCGGTTGTTGGGATCGCACGGGTGTAGATGTCGTAGCCGCGGGTTTTGGTTGGATTTGTACCGTATTAATGTTTCCGGTGTGGATTGAATGTGTGAAAGATTTGTTAGTGAATGTTTGTAATGGTACAGCCAAGTCAGCGGAGATTGGATCAAGGGACATGCGAGTCTCCACTGGACAACACGCTGATTGTGCTGAGTTTGGTTGGTTTTGTCGTTCGGGGAGAATCCCAAGGCTGTCGCTTAATCAGCACAGCCTCTATGTTCGAGTGGTTGAGAAATCCCCTCCCCCACCACTCACAGGGGAGCAGTACGGAAAGATGGAGCCGAAATACCCTGAGGGTGGTCTCTGCCAGAGTGGGGATTGTTCTCGACTGGTGATTGGACCAGGTGACCATATGGGGTCTACCGGACAACAACGCTAACGCTGGATTTTGTAGATTTTAGGAGTGGGGGAGTAGTCGTAGGGTGGTGGTTGTGGAGAGTTTCGATGTGTGTATAGTTTTTGTACAGTTTTGAGCAGAGGAATAAAGTAGATTCGAGACCACATAAGTTCGGAGTTTTGAAAGAGAGAACTTAGCTAAGGCCGAGATCCGGGAAGACGGCCGAGCCGGCAGCGTCCCGGATCTCGGTACTTTTCAATGCGTTTATATATAAAGGCAGCATTTCTGGAAAAAGCTATCACTATGGCAACGACACAAAACAAGCATTTTTTAAAAGTGTTTTTGCATGTTCCAGTTCTTTATCATATTTGGTTCATCAAGTTAGATGCCATGACTTTCGAAATAATGTAACTTTTCGTCTGAGTTGCCATATCATATATAGCTCTACCACGTTATAGAGAGGACCCGGCCTGTCTTCCGTGTGAAATCCAGTATACACTGTTTTTCTTCATGGTAGACCTCTATAAGACCCGCAGAACACAAATGTTGTGGATATCTTGATATCAAACTACAGAATATAAGGCTGAGCCTGTCGGGTATTCCGCTCTTCACGCCTGTGGTACCCCATATTTTAGTGCCTGCCACTGTTTATCAAACCTAGATTTAAACACATTGAGGGTAGTGGCCGATATAGTTCCTTCGGAGAGTGAATTCCAGTCTTGGAGTATTGTTTGGCTGAACACGTTCTTGCGAATTTCAAGCCTACTGTGACGCATGAGTAACTTGTCCTTGTGCCCCCTGGTACATCTTCCTGCAGCTCTTAAAAAAAACCATCTCAGAATCAAGTCGATCCAACCCATTCATGATCTTGAACACTTGGATCATATCTCTACGCCGACGTCTAAAATCCAGTGTTGTTAATTTAAGGGCTTGTGGATGAGGTATTAACTTAGTCGCTTGCCTCTGGGTTTTCTCGATTTGTATCTTATCAATCCGATATCTGGGGTGCCATATGATATTCCCATACTCCAGGTGAGGTCTGACAAGAGTCGAGAATAGTCGCGGTAGAGTATCTTCGTCAATACAAGATAAGGTCGTTCTGATGAGTCCCAGTAGTCTACTGGCCTTGTTTACAGCGTATGATACATGATCCCGGAACTTGAGAGCATCATCAACAAACACTCCTAGATCCTTTTCTACTGAAGTTGACTGCAGCTCGACACTCCTCATCTTATAACCAGCCTTCTTGTTACTATGACCTAGATGCAGGACTTTGCATTCATCTGCATTAAATTTCATCTGCCACTTATTTGACCAATCTACCAGTCTTGCAAGATCTGCTTGCAGCTCCATAGTCTTGTTCAGTGAGGACATGTCGATATATTTTAGTGTCGTCAGTAAAGATATGTACTGTGCTTCGGACCATGTCAGGGAGATCGTTTATGAACAGTACAAACAATATTGGTTCCAGGACACTGCCCTGTGGGATGCCACTGAGCACCTCCAGCCACGATGACAGAGTACTGTTGACGACGACTCGATGGGTACGCCCAATCAAAAATGCTTTTATCCAGTCATATGTGTCTCCGACTATACCATACGCCTTCAGTTTGTTCAACAATCTTTGGTGCGGTACAGTGTCAATTGCTTTGCTGAAGTCGAGATAGATGGCATCAACTGGGTCACCAGAATCCAACATATCTGTCCACAGTTCTATGACAACTAGTAGCTGAGTCATACAAGATCTTCCTGAAACAAATCCATGTTGGGCATCAGAAAATGGCTTGTTGTTCATCATGTGATCTACCAGATAGTCACGAATAACTGGTTCCATTATTTTGACTACTACTGATGTTAGACTGACTGGTCTGTAATTGCCTACTGCTGTTCTGCTGCCCTTCTTGTGTATTGGCGTTATGTTGCTGATCGTCCAGCTCTTGGGCAAACAGCTGCCATCTAATTACTTCTGGAAGATGACGCATTGTGGTTTTGAGATTAAAGCAGCTGTTTCCCTCAGAACAGGTGGGTGAAGTCCATCTGGTCCATTTGCTTTGTTCACATTCAGCTTAAGTATTTTTTCTTCTTATTATTGTATTAGCTGTGATGTTCATCTCGCTGAGTGGAGCACCATCATACTTGGTATCGAGCGATGGCAGATTCTCAATATTTTCCTGTGTGTAAACACTAGCAAAGTACTTATTGAGCGGATCCGTCTTCTCCTTATCTCTCCGGACTACTGCTCCTTTACTGTTCTTCGGGTCTCCTAGTCTGGGCTTATTCTTCGGTTTGCTATTGCAGTACCGCCAGAATGCATTTGGGTTGGTTTTAACATTGCGAGCTAGGTCTCTTTCAAATTCGCTACACAGCGAGCGTGTTAGTCGTGATATCTCATTCTTCAGTTGTGTAGCTCTTACGTTGTCTGCATATGACGTTATCTGTTTATATTTCATCCATGCGTGGCGTTTCTTTTTATGTAGTGATAGAGCTGTACGATTCATCCACAACTTTTTCCGGCGATCCTTTGTTGACACAGATTTGAGGATGAACTGTTCCATAGCCTTCTGATAGGTGGTGTAGAAAAATATCCATGCTTTTTGGCACTGACAAGTTGTCCATCAGAGACCAGTCCACATCGTTTAATTGGTCATTCATGCTAGCGTAGTTACCCTTCTGGTATCTATCATTTGGCTGGACCTGTCCTGTAGTGGGAGTGTAAACGTGCACATTAAATATCATGACTGCGTGGTCACTTATGCCAAATCCTGGTAAGTAGTCAATTGACAGGACCATGTGTTCCTCATTTGTAAAATCTAAGTCCAAGAGGCTTTCATTTTGACCATGCCCATGGCGAGTTGGCTGTGTTGTGTGCTAATGAAGATAGGTATCTCTACAAGAATCAATGAATTTCTGACTGTGCTGCTCTTCAGACTTAGTCGTACTCCATGTTGTCCATTCTATCTCTGGATAGTTGGAATCTCCTCCTATGACTGTGTGGGTGGAATCATACTCTGATATTTGTTGCAGTAGATTAAATAGCTGAATGTTATTCTGCTCTATACTGGATGGGCTCCGATACACACAACCTAGCAGCAGCTTGTCTTTACCTTTTAGTTTGATGTTTAGCCAAATGCTTTCCTCATATGTTGTGTTCAAGCTGACTTCAGTCACTAGGTGATCAATGCTGTTCGAGACATAGATAGCAATTCCTCTATGTGATCCTGCATCTAAGTTGATGTAAGACTGGTAACCTTTCAGTGAGATCGTGGGCTCACTAGTGGGTTCTGTAGAGTATTTCGGCTCAGTCACCATGATCACGTCCAAAGTATACTGACCAGTCAGCAACAACATTTCATTCATCTTGTTGGTTAATGTATCTGCATTTGTGTACATGAAAGTCATCTCATTTCTTGTTTTTTGTAGATTGTCGTCTCAAAAACCTTTCCCCACCCTGTTTTTACTCGAATTGTGAAGCTGGGCTTCCCTCGGTGTGAGTGACTACCCTTTTCTTGGCATCACCACTTGAGGTGATGGGGGTTGATGGGACAGGGGTCACTGTCTTCTGATTTGCATTATTGATAGTTTTGTATTTATGTTTAATTGAATAAATATATAAATGCAGTTTGGTTCCATTTCAAGAACATATGCACTTACGTGGCCAACTGAGATCTTCGTGTTTTATAGTCTATGTATAGCCATATGCTCAATGGCGTAATTCTGCATTTAATTAATATTAAAACATTTAATTAATGAACTATCGCGTGAAGGCCTTCCAATCCGCAAACTCCGTCCTTCTTAAAGGGATAGTCGTCCACCTTCAGAATAAATTTGGTAAATATGTAATGCTTAGAACAGTAACCAAAAATTTCACAATAATAATCACCAAAATATACGTGATACCATAGATCTAGGGAAATAATCTAAATTACTGGAGGACCGCAATTACGGCTGCACCGAAAGCAATATTCGAAGGCGGGAAGGAGAAAACTGAAATGCTCTGACATCACATCGGCGCTCTCTAGACTGACGCGGATTATAGTTGCTCTATAGAATATGTGTGTTATTAGCCGACATGGCTAATACCCATATTTTTGAGAGGGTATCTTTGGAGGATATAGTTCACTCGCTAACTTTCGGGATAATGAAACTTCACAAGGGATAATAGATTTCACATTCCATTAGCCCCGTGGGCTAATGACTGGAAAATCTTGGCTTCTAACCCTGATAGGGATGCCGTTTCTGCCAAGGTGAAATAAACAGGTATGAAGTAGGGAGTGGCGGTTTTGTAATATGTAATAATTATAAGTGTAGGGTGCTAAATAAACATAATCAGTGACATTTTTCCGGATTTTAATAAACTTAGGGGTACGTTTATTTGGAACTAGACAGAAATGCTCTGTTCGTTACTGTGGCGCCTGTCGACTCCACGTACGGAAGTAAAATCGCCATTTTGTTTGAGACATTTTTACACGAGTGCTTGTATATATTATTAATTTGCATGTGTTTTAGGCCGATGTGTGTATTCAATAGCGGATTTCAAAAAATCTTAACCCCGAAGGCAAATGATATTAATTTAAGGCATACAAGCTTTTTAGGGGTATTGAAGGATGCTGAAATCAAATCTGCTGTACATCCAGCTAAAAATGGCCGATAATGCCCCAAAATTGAGAAATCCAAGATGGCTGCCACCGTCGGGCTGAAATGTATTTATAAACATAACATTTTGACTAAGCAAGGTAGAAACTTTAATGAAATGTGCTTTTGTAGGTTTTCATACGTGGAGAATCCAATGCCATATTCAGTTTTGAGATCAAACGTTTAAAAAAAACTCTTTGAAACTCATTTTTATTGCAAAAATAGTCTATATTTTGTGTTTTGGAGGGTTTACGTCGAGCATTTGCCAAACTATGTACAGTACATGTGATATATTTCCATATGTTCGTATTTTCAGATTTGCAATTTTCGAATATTTCACAATTTAGGTAAACTATTTCGTGGATGGTGCTGCGTTGACTTGAGTTTGAATTGATAAATATGAACTTACTTTGATCCGATACTTCGACGTCATTATTCAATAGAATTGCGGCATATAAACACGTTTTAAAATATTTTAAGATATTGCGTCACAGTCACACACAGTGGCCAGATTTGAATCTTCTACATCTGTGCTACTACTATCTATCTAACTATCTATCTATCTAATCTTCCTACAGGTTATCTCGGACGCTACATAAACATTATATGTTATAACATTATGCGTACATTTTAATTTAGTAGAGTGGGCACGCTTACATAATGTTTGTCATGGATAAATTCCAGTTGTCGTATACATATATATATATATATATATATATATATATATATATCTGTAAATCTATATTTCAATATAATGTACATCCAATTTCATTAAATCTTTCTCGAATAACTAATACTTTTTTTAATTTTAGTGTAATTGTTTCAGGGATTGTTATATAATTATACCATTTGTGAATTTTATTTCAAGATAAATAACTGGTTTTCCTTGGTTTAAATATCTTTCAATGAACCAACAAGTTATTGTTTCAAAGTATTTGATGTCATCTAGCAGTGCGGTGTCTGCTATATTACAAAAAATAATATAAATTTTTCAAAATGCTTCAGCTTTCCAGATGTGATCAAATTACGTGAACTGCACCAAAACGGCAGTGGCGCATCTACGAGGGGCTCGGGAACCCCGGCACCCAGGGGCAGTACCCCCCACCTCTAGGAGAGACACCCCATATTTAAGTGCAATATATCATTTGGCGACATAATAACTACTAGTAGTATGGCGAATTTGTCATTATTAAATAATCACACATTGAATATTGTGTAACAAGTGTCTGATAGTATTATTATTTAACAGACAAATCACAATTATACTTCATTTTATACTAAGTTACTAAATAAAAGTTTGTTTTAAAAGTTCTGTTTAATATTAAATGCCGGACAATTAGTGCATATTTTTTACTATCTTTTTTTTTAATGATTGTGGCAAATGTTAACAACATTTGCTAATATTCTTTACAAATAATAGTTAATATATTTTTATCATTGATTTCAAAACTTAAACAAAACTTTTTTAACTATTCATTTGTTTGGTAATTAATAATAATTATGTTATATGATTGTGTGTGCTAAAATTGGACCAAAACTTAATAAATGAACCAAAGAAAATAAGAAATGATGCTACAATTAAAGAGAAATAGGAGGCCGGTGAAAGGAAAAAGAAACGGTACTGAGATTAAAGAGGAAAGGAAAAGACACACGAAACAGCATGAGAACTGTACATATAATGGACTAATACCCCGATATATATATATATATATATATATATATATATATATATATATATATATATGTATATATATGTATAAGTTCCACGTCATTTCCACATTGGAGAGTCCAATACAAACGGTGGGTATACGATGTTCTTAATTATATCATTAAAATTACGGGTGGTAAATCCATCTATAAAAAGAGAGACCACATTACCCCAATACTCAGAGCACTCCATTGGCTTCCAGTCAGATACAGGCTTTATGTTTAAGGTTCTCCTTCTAACATTTAAAGCCCTCAACAACTTGGCACCGGACTATCTAACACTACTATTGGACACATATAAACCCCAACACCAACTAAGATCGTCTGACTCATCTCTACTGACTATTCCTCGTACCAGATTAAAAATGGCCGGCGACAGATCATTATCTCACTTTGCCCCCACAGACGTGGAACGACTTGCCACTTTATATCAGGAGCACGGACAAATTAAATAACTTTAAATCTATGCTAAAGCTTCATTTGTTCACACAGGCATACGGCTCACCATAGACATTATTGTTCACTTGTATATAATGTAAATTATGTGTTTATTTCATGTTGTTAAGCGCCCTTGAACTAAAGATTAGGATACGTGACGCTATGATGTGTTATATGTTATTATTATAAAATTCTAATCGTGTTTTTCAATAATTCACCGAAACCATAAACGCTACAACAAATCACTAACACTACTACGTTTTCGTACATTTATTAACTTTCGACGGCTATAATTAAAAACAATTGTTATTTTATTGAATACGTCAGTTATAGGATTAAACAAGAAGATTACCGCCACACGTTGATGGAAAATGTTATTTCAATGAAAACTATTTATTGTCTTGTTAACGAGCTTGCATCACGGAGAACAAAAAAAAAGGTTTTCCCTTTATTCAAATGATTTTTTTGGTGGTCGAATAAATCCTTAAAGTTGTCGAATTAGCCAAACCTGCAATTTATCTAATGTTAGCCGGCTTCTTCATAAATCATGTAATATATGGCTTACGTTGAAGAATAAACACAGATATTTGATTTACCATATGCACAAAAGTGGCCGTAAAACAGCAATCATCACATTGTATATATTACTTAGCACCAGTTTATCAATTAATAATAATAATACGTGTTTAGATAGCGCCAGAACCAGGTAACCCTGTTCTGAGACGCGTTACAATGTTATTATCCCTTACTCAGACCTGTTTCCACCCAACACACATCTCAACTCTCAAAGGAGCATACAACGTGTGCTGCCATTAAAGGCGTTACTCAAACACATAGACATCACATCCTGTCAGTTACTCGTTTTGTGGATGAGTGAACCAGTCACATACTAAATTTCTGTTAGGTTCGGTCAAAATATATTCCAATGTTAATGCGAAGGCAAAAAATACGTTTCCAAGATTTGTTCAGAAGTATTGACCATTTCCACGACGACTGCGCCATCTAGAAGAATTATGTTTTCGGGTCGTGATTCACGCAACTTGGTAAATGTTGCCGTTTTAACGCCACCTTTGTGCACAAGGTAGGCTAAATAGGCCTAGGGATTTGCAAGGGTAATGAAGCGAAGTGGAAGACGAAACACTCTTCTGACATAGCCCAGCCGGGGTTTGAACCCAGGTGCTATAGATCTGTGGCCAACCGCTCTACCATGGAGGCGCCACACACACACACACACGGCTTGGTAGTAGGTCTACTTATTGTTGTTGTGTTGAAACATCTGATAAAAATATTCCTTAATTGTACTAATCGTGATATCACAAAGAACACAAACTGTGCGTGTTTATATGTGCATAACTTTATTGCAGTTTCCAACGTGATAAGTTCTTTTGAGTAACGTGCTATATTTTGCCAGTAAATAGATATTTATTTGCCGTTTCAATTATTTTATACAGCGGAGGTTTGTAACATTTATCGTTTACATATCTTGTACAAGTTCTCGCATTTAATGATCATTTTAGATGAATTTCCCCCCCCCCCAAAAAAAAAAGTCCGATATGCTGGATTACGTACATGACTGAAGTTTCATAATACACCATTCTTCAACTTAATACGATACTTAATATTAGGGTTACTCGTGTTTGATACTTTGTCCATCGTTCACGGTGAATGATCATCAGAACTCAATCACAACAGCTCATGTAAGTAGATCTTCGAGAGTTTCATTCTGGCACACATTGTCTCAGCGATCTGTCCTCGTCAAAACCCGGCACGAGTTCTGCATAACTCTCTTTTGGTACCAAACGCAACCCAAATGCTACTTCGATGTTCGGCCCCAGGAGAATCCCAAGGCTGTCGCTTATTCAGCACAGCCTCTATGTTGGAGTGGTTGAGAAATTTCCGATAGCGATCGCATACAACATAAACAACTTCCAAAATTCCTACAGTAGTTGCCATGAGTTAAGTAACAAATTATTAAGGCTATTTTGGCAGCAACACTTAGCACCGCATCGGATAGTTAGAATTTGTTATCATAACGTCCGAATTGGAGGGGCCAGCCATTGCCTGGCTGCTTCATGGGTTTCGGGTGATGAAATTGAGTTTTGCCGACAAATAATTCATTTATCAGCAAAATATCAACAAGAATATATTAATTTCACACATTGGATTATCACGAAACTGCTACAAGAATTTGTTAATCCACGAAAACTCGCAATCTTACAAATGAATACCTTTTTCTGGCATACTAAATCTCGTACACCGTCGCTCTCCCGCAGTTGATCTAAAAATCATGGAAATCAGACATTACATGAAAAGGGTGGACTTTCCGAGGTAAAAATATAATTGATTAGTGAATTCAGTGCCAAAATTTGTATTTTAAAAATTAGTGACTGCACGCAAAATCTCTTGAAAATGGCGAGATACAGGAACCAAATATTTTCAGCGATGGTCACAAATGTTTAGGGTTTGGTCATGCTACTGTTCATCATAATTATTAATTATCGAATGTCTGTTAGGAAGCTCGTTTTCATACTACAGTCAGAATCCGTTAATCCGACCAGGTTTGTCACATGATAATAAGTCGGATAAATGAGAATGTCAGAATATCGAGTCTGTGACATACCAGTAGTTTCTGTCACACATTTTTAAATCATAAAGATATACCTCCGTATTTAAACCAATATTCAATAACCGTGTGCAAGATACGGAATGGCATTGAAGTCATTGATCATTTTGATGTTTGTTAATTACAGACATTATAAAGAAATACTCGTGTCACTTTGTCCATCAGATTAGCTCATGATGTGCTCATTGGAAAGATCACACATTTGTGTTTGTAATTAGACATGAATAATTATGATTGGCTATGAGATAGCTACAGGCAACGGAAGCATTGTGCGTCATTGTGTATGGTCGAGGACGATTAAGATATAGCAATTATTACGGGTGGGCAGGTTAATGAACCATTACTGACAACATGTTGGTGTGTCTTGCATGACTGAACCAGGGGAAACATTTAGCAACATTTTCGTGTTGTCAGATTATCGAGGTCATTTTATTTTGAAATGTTACATTCTGTTGGCGAAATGAAGTGTTGGAATCGGAAAGCAGAACAGTATTTTGTCGGATTAAAGAGACATTTATAATGGAGCTTGTCGAATAAACGATGTCTGGATTAAAGGATTCTGACTATGTATGTACCAAAGTCTCTGACTGATCCCTACTGACATCACCATCATCAGCACAGAGATAAATGGGATATTACCGGTGCCAGACTAAGATTTGGTTTTCTAATTTAGTATGTTAACTAATCATTCAGATGTAGTTGCAGTCAAGATTCAGGATTCTCTGTGCCAGTGCCTCTTCACATAGTTTGAATAAGCATACACCAATATAAATGAGCTTGTACACGAATGAAACAAGTTTATTTCTGAAACTTATTCATTATTTTTTATACAGTATTTGCCGATTAGGAAACAGGCAGACATATAGACAAACACACGCATACACACACACGAGCGCACGTGCACAGACAGTGATACAACAAAAGGCCACAGCAACAATTAGACCAGTTTTAGCTATCACCAGTATTGCTTTCAGGATCATCATGTTTCTTCTCTACTGTTCTACGTTTCTCAACATCATCTCCCTCAGATGATTGCTCTTGCCCCGTCTCACGACCGACCACCCCTCCCTCAACATCACCCTCCTTGCTGGTGGTACTAGTGGAGGCCGAACTCGCGCCCTCATCCTTCATCTGAGTGCCATCCTTCAGCATCAGCAACACCTGCTTGCCGGGTCCCAGCTGCTGGTGATGTTTCTCCATCTCGAGCAGATCGCTGACAACCTGTGGCACTTCGCCAATGGGAAGCTTCACCGAATTCAGGGCTCCGACCTGAATGCCACCCGAAGGTGCTGACGATTGAGACTTCGACGCTGGAGGGGCGATGGCAGGCCCTTGTTGCGAGCCACTTCCCACCATGCCAATCCTCAACACGATAGACGTCTTCGGCCTCTTACTGTCTGATTGTGGCTTTGCTTTCTCTGCGACATCCACAGTTGGATGACTAACGTTTGACAGTCTGGACGTGAAAGGACTCTGTACAGGCACCGGCCTTTTCATGTCTGCTGGTGTCGGTGAGTCTCTGCTTCTCTGATATGGTGCTTTCAGTGCGGTGCTCGAGTTTGGTGGTATCACGCGGATGTGAGCCTGGATGACGCGTGAAGCGTTTTCATTCGGTTGTGATTTGATGTTCGTCACGGGTGTATTCGTTGCCAGCTGCTTCTGCAGCTGGAGCTGCAGCTGTAAGCTTTGATGTGGCTCCTCCTGTTTTGTGTCACCGACTACATCGATTTCCAATTTGGAGTCATCCTTCTGCAGAACAAAATATAACCAATGATCTTTTATTAATTGTTTATTTTTGAATTGTGAAAGACGATTAGCAGGTCTTACGTGATTTATGAAATGTTGATGTTCTCAGAATTCCTGAAAATACATCATCACTTGTTACTTTGGCACAGCCTTCAATTAATCAGGTAGAAAATATAGTCTGGTAAGCTATATTCTGCCCTGATGACAGCTGAAGCAGACCAGACATGGAGTCAATTCCATTTGGTCAATTTCAATTCGACATCAAATTTATCAATTCCAATTCAATTCCAAACTCTTTACCTACTACTTTTTACCTACTGGTTTTACCATGAGTGGGTACTCCGAGTACCAACTTGGAATACCTACTCCGGGTAGTTTATATTCCAAGTAGGATTGTCATGGAAGAAATATTTCTCAATTAAAAAATTAAATGGTAAATTAATTTGTGGATTAACGTTTTTGTAGGAAACGGGAATTCCAATTCGAAATTTATGAATTCCAATTCCATTCTTTAAATAATCAATTCCAATTGAATTGACCCAATGTCTGAAGCAGACCCATACAACTCATCACTCACCGAGTAAAGATGAGCGAGCGAGCACAGGTTGAAATAAACAGATTCAGTTTTGACACATTGTTGAGTCATTTAGCCTCGACACTCCTCACACCTGGGAAATACGGCACAGGAAAAACTTTCCAGGGAAACAAATACAGGTACGAACGTAATTCAAATAAACGACATGGAGTATTGCACTACAATGATGTAACCACTGCGCTATGAGAGTGTCTGAGTTGTCATATATGATTACCTTTGCTAGGCTAATGCTGCGCTAAAATATCGCAAATTGCATACGCAGTTGCACATGTGGAATCATGCTCGTATGTTTTCCATTTGGAAATCGGTTTCGCCTATGGCCCAAATGGCGATTGACAGCGCTAGCCTAGATTTGTAATACAAAGCTATAGTAACCACTCACACTGGTTTCCAGCAATGGGCACTCTTGCAATAATAATAATACATCATATTGCAGATTTAATAAGTACAATACAAACAAAAGTCATACATAAGAGTGCTGTACAGTGTAAATCCCAATATGCAATTGTTAAAACTAAAAACTGTTGACAATCATTAATCTGAGGAAGCGAGTTAAACGAGGTGAGTGTTAAGAAAAGATTATACTTCTAGCCATCTCCGGCAACCTGTTTCAAAAAGTGGGTGCTGCTGCACTAAAAACACTATCACCAACTGGCTTGAGTCAGGTCACACGAACATCTTATTGGATAATACAGGCAGGAAAGAAGTCACACCCTGGGGGGTGGAGGACACATTTGGATTTTGTGCATTCTTAGAACATTCTGAGACTATTAAAATGGGGATAAAACATGACTTCTGCATGAGAATTGTTTTTAAACCATCGGTTTGACTCACTCCCATCTCCAAAAACATTTCTGGCTCTGGAAAATCCCGAATTCCGGCAAAAACTCTCATCGCTGATAACATTACAGGCTGCGGTGATTATATAATAGAAGCTGTAGATTTAGACATCATACCTCATCGTTGTTCATCAGGAGCCTGTACTCTACGGTCTTCGGCTCGGTGTGATAGACACAGGTCGTACAGTCAGAAGACGAGAACCACAGGCCGCCTACACTGACTGGCGTAGTTACACGGCTTGAACAACACCTGGTGAGGATCACTTAGGATATCTGAAACAAACAGTTGAAAAAGTTTCCTTAAATGGTAGAACCTCCTACTTTGGGGTTAGATTTCCTACTTTGCATCATCTTCTAATTGTTGATCCGTTATAAAATGTTGCTCCTTTAATACTCATAGGTCCGAGACCTGCTACCCAGACCTACTTTTTATTACGAACCTCCGACCTTTGGGTTAGATCAATTTTTCGCCATTTTTAGATTCTCGATCCATTATAAAATGCTATCAGTCAATTCTGTATATGTCAATCAAATTAAGAATAAATGTACATGGGTGGGAAACTAAATTATATTTGTGTGTGTGTATAAATAAGTATATGTAATAAATGTGTGGCAACCGCCATGTTGCTTCAAAGTTTGATACTTTCAGAAGCGACATGTTCATGAAAGCAAATAACGTCGCTCTATACAATAAAACATCTGATATTTTATTCAAATCATGCAAGCTTTTGTCCACATTGTGTCCAACTTTCTCATACTTTTCTCATACTTTTGGGGTTAGAAGCTCCTACTTTTTATATGACCATTTGCCTGGACCTATGTGAGCTGAGTAACGTCCAAAGCTATTGCAGCAATGAGAAAGACAAAACACTCTTTAGACTGAGTCTCAATACCTGGAGACCTCGGCCCATCCTCAGAAAGATGATTCAGCCTCATACAAATCCAATAAAGTTATTACCTTCTAAAGTGATAACTTGTATTAAAAGACTATAAAAGTTAAGGTTATCAACACTGATCTCCAGTTCACAGGATCAAATCTCAGCATTACTTGTGTTTGACGAGTCCTCAACATTATAGCCACAAGAAATCAGACCAGTTTAACCAAACATCTATACAATCCATTAATATTTATTTAGTCAACAGTTTAATTCGAATGTCAACATTTCAGTAGTCGACTGTTTCATGTGCTACTGATAGAATGATAAAACTATGAGTTTGTATTCTAAAAAGAGCCAAGCACACGATCTGGAGCCATATACTCTTGACATGTACGTGACGGTCATCCGCATTAAATGGAGGAGTAGACACTCACGTTCTATGCAGTATTTTGACAAAGGCACAGTCCTAGCACCGCATTTCATGCCATTTCGACTGTGTATACACTTCGGATACGATGGTGGCCTATAGTTGATTCCCTCAGAGACAGCGATACGACGTTCTTTTGACTGTCGATGTAACAGCGCTTCCTGAAATATCATCAACAATGAAAACATATAATTATTATTACTATTATTAATATAACAATCCTGAATTATCCGTAAATTGGAACCAATATCACTAACAGTTACCTTATTTAATCTTTTACTTAGTTACACATTACAAGATTTAATTCAGAGCAAAAGATATTAAATTTAATTTTTTCTTCACATTTCTAAATTTCAGAGCAGCTGTTTTAACCAAATAAGATACCACATAAACGTCGCAAATTATTATTATCTATTTTTCAACAACCTGGCCATATCGTCTGTGATATCTTTTCATCGCTACAAGTTCTTCATATTTATTTCTCTGTTCAGGATCTTCTTTAGCATAACGGATACCACCTGATTGGTGAAAGAATATACTTAATAAAGGATCACGTCTTATAACTGAAAACTTTATTCACATTCTTTTACAGGAAACCTGTGAAGGTATCACAGTAATATCAAATTGTTTCCCCTACATATATTAAGTTTAATGAGTGTGTGTGCATGCATGCACAAGCAAACACACACACACACACACACATATATATATATATATATATATATATATAGAGAGAGAGAGAGAGAGAGACAAATATAAGTAAATCTTTTGTGTGTGTGAGTATAAATATACATATATATATTTATAAGCCAAGACCGTTCTGATCTGTAATCATTTACTTTTCAGCTTTTTATTTTCACTATTAAGCCTCATTCCCTTCCTAACTGGATGTAAAGAAATTCTATTCACTGATTTCACAATAAAGTTAGTGTTTTGACATCTAAAAGACATTCAGTGGACCACTTAAAATTGTTTTTATACAATTAAAAATGCAGTGATCATTGTTAAGCAATCAAGTCACAAGTTCCACACACTTCACTTCACTCCATTAATATCACGTCCAAAAAGGCACCAACGTATACAATTCAACTGAAGCAGAGAAAACCAGGAAAATTTTGATCTTTTCACAGTTAACGATACCAAAAATAACATAAATTTAAGTTGATATCAGCATAACTTGAATCAACATCATTATGTGCCAATTTCCAAATAATTTCAGTACCTAATGGAAGTTTGTGATAATGATTAATGTTTTATGTTGTGTGTCTGTTAATATATATATATATATATATATATATATATATACACATAAGAATACACAAATATTTAATTACAAGAACAGAGCTAAAATAACAATGATGAAATAATTCTTCCCATATTTATCAATAAATCACCTAGTCACAACAGAGTTTGGAGCTTAGTACGACATTAACTTTCCCCAAAGAGATATTCTGCTAGTCTTGTTCCTTCAAACAATTCTATAGACAGGCCTTAACAAGATAACTCCTAACATAGCAAATAGCCCACTCACCTAGAGCCTCCCTCTCTCTACATACTGTATGTAGATATCTACGACGTTTCTCCTTCATCTCGTGTTGTAACCATTTAAACTGGTCGATGTAGAGAGACTGTAAACGGATCAACTTGTCTCTAGTTATAAGAGCTACCTCTTCGGCTGTGTAAACTCCTGCATGTCTGTAATATGATGTGCCACGACAACATATATAGTTAGACCAATAATATTGTTAGGATTTATGGGCCATATTTCAAAAGTAAAATTATGAATTCAGGGTTCATGTTCATGCACATTTTGACATCTCAGATTTCAGGACGTTCCAGGACTTTCCTATGTGAAATTCAAGGACCTTTTCAATGAATTCACGAACTTTTAATGCACAAAGATACACCCATATTTCGGAAGAAGTGTATCGACTGAATTCCTGTACACTTATGATTAGAAATATAGATCTATATGTCCAAATTCCAGGACTTTCAAGGATCTCTACAAAAATTCCAGGACTTTCCAGGCCTGGAATCCAAATTTTCAAATTCCAGGACTTTCCAGTGCGAACCCTGATGATTTACGATTTAGATATATCTGCACGGTTGGGAATATCTGGTGTTTGTTATGTATAGCATTACAACACAGACACACACACACATATTACTTCAGAGGATCCTCCTGTTCACTGTCTACACTCTCAGCATCACTGTCTCCATCACCGTACCAAGTCTGTTCCATTGTCAGTGGTTCAGCTTCTGAATCACTAGAACTCAGATACTCTAAAAATAAAACAGAGCTTTGTTAATATTAACCAACATTCCATAAGTACAGTCCCTATATAAAGGGCCCTGCACTTTATAATAATATTGGTATTTAAGTGAAACAGACAAAATGTTATTTCAAAATGGCAGTAGCAATTTCAATCCAGGTGGCTTTGATGAGAGGTTTTACTTTACCTGAATTAAATTTAATAATAATAATAACAAAATAATAATATGAATAATAATGGCTTGATAGGCAGTTATAAATTTGGCTGGCAACTTCAATGAGAAAGACATTGATGGTCTGCAATTGAGCACTTCACCACACAGAGATAATTGTAAATAAATTTATAACTTTGAGTATGCGGTACATTGGAGGGAGTAAATATTGGGAAACTAACCCTACAACAGTACAATGGCTGGGAAATGTAACTCTGACCAGCCACAATACCCTCATCACAAGCAAGTAGTCTCACACCCTAACATGGTCACTCGTGGATGAATTAACGCATCCACGTATGCTGCTATACTTAAGCATCCACCCACCCATCTATACTAAATAAATACACAAATCTGAGCAGGAACATATTAATTCAGACTTCACTCACCAATAATCTTTGAAGCAGCACTCTCATACAGCTTGCTCTTTTTCTGTTCGGCAGCATTACTGCCCGAGCTCTTCGGGTTGTAATGATCCAGTTCCTCAAGGAGTAACTCAGGACTTTCTTTAGGTTTTCGTTTCCGACTGGAGTGGTACTTCATCAGAGCGGCCTGACGTGTGTGCTCAGTGCAGTACCTAGTCAATGATAATGACGGCAAGAAAGATCAAATTAGATGCGTATTCCACGCCCTCAACAATAATAACAATGAGATTTAAATGCATGAATTGTGAAAAACGAAAACACAACATTCGCCAACAAAATGTTTAAACGTAATAATAATGTAGATCTATTTAGTCAACTGCCCTTACACAGAGACATCATTCACAGATGTTGTATTGAGAAACAACTGGTACTATGTATTTAAAACACAATTAGAAATATTAAGCTGTTCCACTGCCACTATGGTTGGGGCACTGCCATGCACACCTCTGGGTTGTGGGTTCGAATCCAAACCATACCTTCATTTGACTATTGCTATATTAGATTTATGTAAATGACACAAATAAATCACGTGACAGCAATATATTGTCGTTTGCAGATGACACCACCTTATATATCTCTAATTCCAATTTGACCTCTCTGTTTCAGGATGAAAATAATGTACAACTGGTTTTGTGCGAATAGATGAACATCTCACCCGGTAATATCACATAAAGCATATAAATAACAAATTATCACGAATCCTAATTGCTTTTAAACAGGTAAAAACATATTTAAAAAACATATATTTTGCTCTAATCCATCCACATTTTTGCTATGGTTTATTGCATGGGGAAATGCCATTCAGCATCTTTGGAAAACCATAACCTTTCAGAAGTGAGCAATTCACACAATTAACAAATCTGTTTATAATACTAATAGTCATACCAACTTGTTGTTCCAATCTCCTCAAGTTTTAAAAAGATTTATATCTTTACTGATCTGCACTATTCATGCATGACTACAAAATTTTACCAGCAAACTACCACTTTATGCATTATCTAAGGTATGGAATGATTGGGCCCCATTTTCATTACATTCTAGGCTTCAATTTAAAAAGCATCTGAAGTCATATACCATATAATGATATATACCAGTGAGAATACTCCGATCTAAGTCCTAGTCACTTTTGAAGAAGCCATACACCAATGTACGAGGAGAGATCCTGCCGAGCATCAGCTCCCAGGCTGTAGAAGGAGTTGCCAAACCACATTAATTTAGATTTAGAGTGTTTGGTTAGAGCGCTTGAACAGGCCCCTCCCACTCACTCTCTGTATTTACACAAATTGTGTTGGATATCGGTGTCATTCATTTGTGAAATTACAAAATATGTCTCTATTTGCTGCGTGTTTAATAATAATAATAATAATACAACATTTTATATAGCGCTCTATATAATTGGATTAAAATTACCCTATAGCGCTTTACAGATAAAATAAGTAGTTAAACATGTACCAAGTATAGACCTTAAAACATTATAAACAATTTTCAATTTATCAAAACAATGATAACGTGGCTATGAATATGCAATGTCAAAGAAATGCGTCTTAACATTCTTCTTGAACAAGTTGAGGGACTTGGACTGCTTAGTTATCATTGGTAAATTGTTCCACAGAGAGGCAGCTGACTTGCTGAAACAGATATTTCCACAGGTTAGCGTACGTGTCTTTGGTACACACATAGCAGGCAACCTGACTCCGATCTCAGTGAACGTCTTGAATGGTAGGGTATCACAAGTTCCTCCAGATATGCAGGAGCTGTGCTATTGAGCGGTTTGTATGTATACATGAGGAGTTTGTACAGAGGTCTGTACACCACCGGTAGCCAATGTAGGGATTTCAACACTGGGGTGATAATAATAATAATAATGTATATTTAATAAAGCGCCCTTACTAGCAGGAGCCATTCAAAGGTGCTGTACAAATAATATGTAATATAATAATACCCCAAATAATGTGTGTAAAAACCATGTAATGATTTAAAAGATAATAATTATTTATCTGTGAAAGCAACCTTAAATAGGTGTGTTTTTAGAAGAGACTTAAAATTTCCAATCAGCATATGACTTGAGCCGAGACACTGGCACCTGTAATAGTATCTGACTGGATGACCTGAGTTTTTCGGGATGACTTTCTAATGGAAACCAGTTCACACAGGTATTCTGGCGCCATATCATTAATAGATTTATAAGTTATTAGCAGAATCTTGAAATGGATATGCTGTCTAACAGGTAGCCAATGTAGTTTCTGAAGAATTGGGGTGATATGATCATATTTTCTAGTATTTGTTACAATGCGAGCTGCACTATTCTGAATTCGCTGATATGCTCAGATATGCCGTATAACAGGGAGTTACACTAGTCTATACGAGATGTAACAAAGGCATGAACTACAGTTACAAGTGATTCTTGTGTCAAGAATGCTTTTAAACAGTGGATGTTCTTAAGATGGTAGTAGGCAGCTCGGCATACTGATGTGATATGTTCATGCATGTTAATACATTGGTCAAAAATAACCCCAAGATTTTTATTGACCCATTAGGGGTAATCGAAGATGTACCCATCTGTAATGCTGGTGTCTTTAGGGATTTAACACAATGTGATGCCAAATATAAAACATTTGTTTTAGTATCATTTAGTTTTAGAAGATTTTGAGTCATCCATAGCTGAATATCGGCAATACAATCTTCTAAATTCTTCAAGAGGAGAAATTTAACTCATTGTCAGGATCCAGTGATATATACAGCTATGTGTCATCAGCATACAAGTGATATTTAACCCCATATCGCTGCGCAATGATCCCAAGAGGACAGGTATACAATGTGAAAACCAGAAGACCAAGAACTGAACCCTGTGGTACACCAGATAACAAAAGCTGAATGTCAGATAAAATACCATGAACAGACACTCTCTGGGAGTGTTGTTCCAGATAGGATCTAAACCATTCAAGTACTCTACCTGACAGACCAAACATGTCTTTTAACCTAGAGAAAGTAAACAAT
>JAODUP010000651.1:272500-417263 GCA_025642065.1 Paralvinella palmiformis | reverse complement strand
ACAGGCCTGAGTCAGGGATAATAATACTATACAGGGACTTAGAGCAGCTCTCTAGTTGAATAGAGCGCTATATAAATATCACATATTATAGAGGTCATTGTGCTCTAGTGTTCTTCTATACTATGACTCAATTCATAGTCAACTACATCGCTGACTCAGCCATTCAGTCACTAGGTTATAATAATAATAATAATAATAATAATAATAATAATAATAATTTATACAGCGCCTTATTCAACTTTAATTACTCTAAGGCGCATTACATTGAAGGCTAATTGAATTATATTCTGAGATCATATAGGCCAAATACATTTCAAACATAATAAACTGGTTTAATGTTATAAATACGCCAATTTAAATAAATGGGTGTTAGGAACCATACTCAATATGCCTTTACTTGCTGCGAGTTTAATTTGGTTTGGCAATTTGTTCCACAGCGTGGGAGCTGATGATCGGAAGGATTTCTCTCCGTACATTGCTGTATAGCTTTTTGTACTCTCAAAAGTGAATAGGACTCAGATCGGAGCATTCTCACCTTTCGACCAGATCGCTTAGAACCATTGATGCTGTTCCATTCAATACATTGAATGTATAAAACACGATTTTGTACAGTGATCTGAAACGTACAGGAAGCTAGTGCAACTGGAGCAAAACTGGTGGTATATGTTCCCTTTTTCGATTGCTTGTCGCCAGATGTGCAGCACAGTTATACACTCGCTGTAGACGGATTGTCAATGACAGGGGGATATTATATAACAATGCATTGTCATAGTCCAGTGGGGAAATAATAAGGGCTTGGACTAAGGTATTGCATGTCTCATCATTTATGTACTTATGGATAAGTCCAATATTTGTATTTGATAATAACATGATTTACATATAGAATTTACCTGCTTCTCACTTTCCTAGAGTATTGTCTAATATAAGACCTAGATTTCTTGCAGACATGGAAGAATTTGTATAACTGGATCCTACCTTAATACGAAGATTCTGTTTTCTTTACGTGTTGCTTGGATGAGAAAATAATGAATTATATCTTGTCCTTATTCAATTTCAGCATATTTATATCTGCAATACAAGTTTCAATTGAAGATGAAATATCATCCCATTTATCACATGGCTTTAAAGTCATGTACACTTGTGTATCATCGGCATAACAATGATATTTAATATTATGCCGTTTAATAATTTCACCAACTGGTTTGGTATACATACAATAATTAATTGGTCCTAAAACGGATCTCTCTGGTAGACCAAAAAGAAGACCTACATCTGGCTACATTTTATCTGCCACTAAAACATAATGAGTTCTGTCGGTGAGGTATGACTTTACCCAAGTTAAAGCCTTTTCCTTGATTCCAAAGGAGGTTCAGTCTTTGTTAATTCGTGTAAAAATAAGCAAGATATAAATATTACGCTGATATAGTATTTAATGCTTTACTCTGAAAGACATAGTTTCCATATTGGGCACTTCTGTTTCGTTTTTATATCTCACCGTGCTATAGGTTTACATATAGATACTAATATCACCGTCACTTGTATCTGTAGAAAATGTTATATATTGATTTCATTGTCCACAGAAGTAGCCTCTCGGCTATATTTCTAAGTGGCAACAATGACAAGACCATACAAATACTCATTCACTCACTCACCCACACGCTCACTCACTCTCATCCACTCAGTCAATAAATTAATCAATGGAGCATTCAATCATTCACTAGAGCCAAAACTGGGCGTAGTCACCATCAAACCGTCAAAATCCTTTTTATACGGAAACCCACACCGCCTCCAGTGTTTCTACGGGAGGCCTGTGAAAAGTGCATAACGTGTGGAGTGAGATCATTCAGAAATGACGGTGTATCCTTTACCCGAATGTGTGTTTCGGTTAACCCAAAAATGTCAGTGTAGGCAGACGTGACGAAATCGGAAATGACCAGACCCTTGTTCCTGCTCGAACGGCAATTACCAAAACCAAAGTTAACAGGCCCAGGATTGACCTCGATATCGTCCCTGCATCCCCGAGTCAATGCGCAGCAGATTAATATCATTAAGGTGCTTGCGAGTGGCAAATCCGTCCCGAGACGAGACGAATGGATGCACGGCCAAGTTGACAATATCTGTATGGAATTATATACTTAATTGTCACTTAATTAGTAGTGAACATTCATTTGAATTGCAACAATCTCCAAAAACCGAACAATTTAGTAAGTTGAGACGGGTAGTTGTGGTCTAGTGGTGCCTCTAATGAGATGGTCTATATGTGGCAAGTATGTAACAAGCTAAATATGTTATATCTAGAAGTAGATATGTATATAAAATAAGTATGTGAATATTTGTCGAATTGCAATTGAGTTGAGATGGCATCCACCTCGAGATAACAGCGAGCCATAACAACAACACACCTAATAAATAGATAATTGGTGATATAGTAGTTGTTGCCCGTTGGTATATTAACGTGGAAATATAAATATGATTATTTGAACAATGTGTTATGTTTACCTGACTGTGCAGGCAGCCAGTGGAGCCAGTGGAGCCAACGATAATTAAAATGCATATACAAATTATGTGCTGAAGATCTTAGTGAGTCATCAGTGGTGTGTTCAAGGAACTGTGACGTCAGTATAGAATATAGCGGGAACTTAGGGAGTCTTCCTCCTCGGCTAGGCGACAATTGACGACATATTCTCCCTCGTACGCCACGTAACAATCTAGTTCGCCCATCCGTAAAAACGAACCACTGTCGGTAATTCGAAACAACAACTTTTAAACGATTATGATGGTTCGTTCGTAACGGCGAGTTGACTCAGATAACCAACACTTATCTATATTCATAACGTAATTATATATAACAGCAGTCATTACTAATTAACACCTTATGTCATTGGTGTATCATGTTATTAATAGTATTCAGTATCTGGTCACACTATGACAATGAAATTTGGTAATTGTGTTATAATAGGAACGAATCGTAATTATACAACTAAGTTATAGTTCCGCAATGTCACTAATTTCTGTGGTATTCTGTGTGTAGAGTATATTAAATTCTATTTAAATAAGAGGAATGTTCTAATCTTTCTTTCTTAACTATTGCAACGTTATTATATTAAGTAGCTTATTCTATAATTCAGAAGCTTTACAATAACTATAAAGGTAATTATCATTTTAGTAACAATATCTTCTAAACGGTATATAAAACTATTTTTGGCTAAAGTCAGTATGATCTCCAATTAGTAATACTATTAAACTATCAAAATAATCCTTATAAAGGGAAATAATAAAGCGATATGGAAAAATAGATCATTTATAAAATACAAAATTCCTTCTGCTTCTATTTACAGCCTTCAATTAGTATTATTGACCAGGTTGAGAGATATATAACAAAATACTACTGACAACTCTTAGGTGCGCTTCTTTAAGATATCTCTGACAAATTTACATCCCTAATACAGTTAAGGACTATGATTATTTGAATTTTGCGTCATAGATTGCACCTTCTGACTAACTCGTTCGGCTGTAAATGTGAACGTTATGATATGGGAGTATCTCGTCTATCAAAAGGTGCACTTGAGAAACGGTGAGAAGAATTTGAACGGGATCATGTGTTTGCTTTAAATACGACAGTTTGTCGTGTTTAGATGTATTGCCCAAAGGTATAATCAATTATCATTATTACTAATATAATTTAATCTTCAAATATGAAGAAATTTCGAACGTCTTCTGTGTATTTTTAATTCTATATGTAATTAGAAGTGAGCCTTAACAGAGATAGAATTAGATATCGTACATGAATCTATTGCGAAAGAAGCTGATTTTGTAATTGGTATTTTACGAAAATTGATGGACGAAAGAAAATCTGTGAAATTGGATTATTTTCTATGCTATGTATTGCAGACATGATCGTTGAGGAGCAGGTGAATTATATATGTAAATCTTGGTATTATCAAATAAGAAATATAAGGTTTATTCGTAAATATATAAATGACGAGACATGCAACACTTTAGTTTAAGCTTTTATATTTCCCGACTAAACTATGTTAGTACATTAATATGTAATATCCTCCTCTCTCTGACAAACTGCATTCATCGGGTGCAGAAATTTCATGCACGTCTGGTGACAAGCACTCGCAAAAGGGAACATATAACAGTAGTTATATTCCAGCTGTTGCGACTTCCTGTACGTTTCAGATCACTATACAAGATCATGTTTCACACATTGAAAGTACCCAGTGGAACAGCATCACTGCATCTAAGCGATCTAATCTGAACGTATGTATCAATGAGACTCCCGCGATCTGAATCTTCTTTAGTGTCATAGGTGCCAAGCATAAACAAGAATTTACGAAGAAAAACGTTTCAGACCTTCATCATCTAGACCGTGGAATAAGATCCTTCATTTATCAAACTTCCAACAAGTAACAAATATTTTGAAGGTTCTTAAAACGCACGCATTTAAATTAGTTTATTTTTCATAGCTATGAAGCAGCATATTTATTGCAATGTGAATTAGAAAATGTTTTAATTCAATTTTGAAAGTAAAACGCCATACAGATTCTCAAGTTGAAAACGTGGCCATATAAAATAATATTATTTGCATTCTTATTATAATTAGAAGTAGTAGTAGTAGTAGTTGTTGTTGTTGTTGTTGTTGTTGTAGTAATAGTAGTAATAGTAGTAGCAGAGAGCTTAAATATAGAGGCGTTAGAGAGAGCTCATGGAAATAATCCTGCTACCGCCCAAATCGGGATATTGGTCAACTGCGCATGCTCGGATTAGAGGGTAAGGGTTAGTGTTAGGGTTAGGCTTAGGGTTAGGGACTGTTAATATGTATGCAGTGAACCCGTAGAACAGACCTTTCGTGAGTTTATTACTTATTGGGCAACTGCGCATGCGCGGATTAGAGGGTAAGGGTTAGGGTAAGGCTTAGTGTTAGGGTTAGGGACTGTTAGCATGCATGTAGTGAGCCCATGGAACAGACTGTTCGTGACTTTGTTACTTATTTGGCTGGTAGCAGGATATTTCCCTTGCGCGCTCTCTTACTCTTGTGGCGCTATTTTGGATTTTGAACCACTGGCGCACCAAGCGACCGAGAGTACTTCTCAGATAAACAAAAGCTCTCTGATAGTCCACACGTGTGCCGCATGGTTGAAATGAATTGCCAATACTAGTACTATTTGTTACATGATCACATCACTACACAACAACTGTAAATAAAGAATTAAGTAATTTCACAGCCCTGGTCAGGGGCGTGTCTATTTCAAATTGTTATGCTTATTTTTTAAATATCCTTCATTTAAAAAAAGCCATATCATATCTAATTTTTACACTAGTTTTCATTTCCTTTCGGGAAGCGAAAGAAATGTCTTTATTTGTGTATACTTTTCCTGTTACTGCAGCCGAAAGCAGCGCAGAATGAACCAGTGCCATTAGGTGCCATGTTAACGAAGGGAGCTGTCCGTGATAACCTACCTCCAAGTTAACGCCCAAGATAATTTGTTTAAATCGTATTCAGATTGCAGAATAGTTGAATTAGTGCAGATTATGCTCTTTAAGTGGCATTGATATTATTTGATAAATTTCACAGATTATTTATCAAAACGCTATAAAATAGATCTAAAATATTTGTACTTATACACGTCACAATAACTAAATCCTATATTCTATTTCTGAAGAATATGTCCCTTTGATGTGTGGTAGAATTTGTTTAACTTGATAGATATCCTTACCTAGATGTATGATATGTATACTGTCGTTACATATCAACAAGGTTTAAACAAAACTGTTATGCCATTTTCACAAATGTACTACGTGTTACGTGATAGGTGATGGTTATCAAGAGAATCCTATCTATATACGATAAATTACCTTCTGCTCTTCATTTATATTTAGTTTTTAATTCAATTCATTGTATTATTTTGGTTATTTACCCTACAAATTGTCATAGTCATTTTGCTATTCGCAACAAATATTAGCTAAAGATTCATAAAGGTGTAGTACTGCTCGCCGTGTAACTGAATGTGAGCTGTCTTACGTTATACACATAGCATTAACCGAGATATACTGACGTGTAAAAACACGTTCGCGACCTAATTGTGCATTTTTAAGCCATAGATTTTCTGAAAATAATTACCTTGTCGCCTCATTTCTACAATCACAAAGGTTAACACTCTGACCTATTTCCGACAGAACGTCGCCACAATGTCGCCGGCATTATTAGGCTGGCCGATTAAATTCTAAATAGCTAAAAAAGAGACACCTTTATATCTTCGAGACAAGGTTACATTATGACACCTCATCATATTGATGTTTATCACGACGTATCATTTATTTAAGTCTCACTTGGTTCATCCATTTCGTTAAACGACGATATTTAAATTGATCCCGAAGCCATTCACATGAAGAAGCGTTGAACTGTCCTACAAACTGCCATCACACTGTTGTCATGAGATTATTACTGAAGTAATCATAGAAGCTATGGTCTGCCAGTGTATTTTTAATTAAACCTATTCGCTTATCCATGCATCTCTTGGGCCTCTTGTCTAACATAAATCTATTTAAAATTCAACAAAAACAATTCACTTTCAAAATACATGAAACTTAAGCCTGAAGACCATGTCTCATATCTCACTTCCATCAATAAACAGGTAATAAACAAGTAACAGGTTTGCCATTTAGTATATACACCTCCTGTCTTAGTTTCCAAATGCTTTGCAACTTGAACTGAACTATCCTACTGATCAGATGCATCCTTATCACGTGAAGGTGACTCAGTTCGCCTTAATTCAGCATTAAACTGTTCTGAAAATAACTAATGCGTTACTTTGTTAATTCAGCCAAGTCTGGTGGTGTTGTTCTAATTTTTGTAGCTTTAGTTGCTGTATTGTTGCTCCAGCTGCTGCTTCTGTTGTTTCTTACGGCCCATTCTAACATATTAGCACATGTTTGATGTTGAAAATCAGTGATCAAGAACATTTTCAAATACATTTATATATCTAAATACACATTCATCTTATTCAATCTTGAGACTTTCGTGTTGCTTCCATGGATGTCATAACACATCTTGAACAACTCAATATTATTTCACTTTCATTTGCACTAATTATTATAAAATAAAACAACTTTAAAATCTACCCGGCACCAATTCTATTATAGCAACATATAGAGTAAATACAGTTGCGTTCTGTGCATTGGAATGGTTTGTTGTTAGTGCACCTGGTGTTTGTTTAGACAACACTCAACCGTACAAGAAGTGTATCATCATATAGAGACTGCAGAATATTTTACAGTGAAATATGGATTAAATTTCTAAATTGTTGACGATGATCAGATTTCCTGCGTAAGAGGTAATCTTCTAGGTAGAAAGCAAATTATTTCAGACAATGACGTCACACTTCGTAATTTGGCTTTTCTAGTTTCTCCAGTGACAGTTACCATTACACAGATCGGAGAATATCGACCTTTTCCGGTATGTGGTTTAATTATATAATTGCTAATTATATCGATATGTTCTCGTCGTTTTTCGCTGTTATAATTAACCGAACACTCCATGTATTATCACGTTCAACATCAGTAAAACGATTGCAAAGGGAAGACCGCTAAAATTAGGGCAATCAGAGAAGTGAGCTTTCAAATTAGGGGTTCACAGCTTTCCAACAGAATTCCAGTAAATATCCGTGGCCAGATTTCAAGCACAAACTTGATAAATACCTGGAAAGCATCCCTAATAAAACAAAAATACCAGGGAGTTCCCGGAAAAGCTGAGCAATAGAGATGAAGCGGAGTCACTGAGTTGGCGGGAGAGATCATACTCTCGAACTAACTAACTAGCTAACTCCACTTAGGTTGGCTGATTCCACCACAAAAGCGTCGTGTTTATTTTCTGTGCATCCAACCATCTCACGAAAGCCAAATAATTATAAAACATTGTAGAGAGGTTCATGAAAACTTCACACTCACGTATATTATACTTAAATATTCATTGTCGTCGGCCAGATTCTTTTGGGGACCTTTTTCTGAACAGAAAATTATTTGTTGACAGAAAATGGCGTCAAAGATCACGATTCTGTTGTAGTTTTTTGGGTTACTTTATTTTCCATTGCTGCCAGCGCTAATGAAGAGTATGTATAATTTATGTTATAATTGTTAACAATGTGTTTTATTAATAATACGTTTTAATTAATTCTTTATTAAGTAGATCAATATGATTACCAATTGTGTTCAGTGTTAAACAAACAATACCAACTTATTCGATTTTCATTAACAAAGTGACAATAAAATGTTAACTGGGTCCAGACATAACTTTATGCCCAGCCCATTTTAATCACCAAGTGGCAATTGTTGCTCAATTAAGGATTAATGACTGCTTTAGTTAGGATTCTATAGCTAATAGCCTGTTAGAAAATGACAAGGAAAACACCCCTAATATATACCGTATATATAGTATATACATTTTTTTCGGAATCATCTTATACACGAGTCAACCGGAAAAAGGCGCCGGGTCTGCTGAGCGATAATAGGTTCAATTTATTTCATGTTTCAATTAGATCTACTCATGTTTCTACTAAATAGTTCAATTTAATTCGCAATTATCAGCGACAGTTTTGTATTTTAATTTATTTCATTCGATATTTTTAAAACATAAAATTGTGAGCGGCAGCACTAATTACAAATTTCAGTACGATTAGCTGTCTTCGTAGTTAGTTTTATATCGCTGACATCTTTAGCTGTGAAATCAGTTCTACATACACATATCTCTACCACTAGTTCGGCGTTCTTTAACATTTCAACATGTCAGGTCAAAAAGCAAAGGCGATTTTTCTGAAATTAACATATTTTAAAAGTTTTTTTTAATTTCTGACCCTGTCGTATATACGAGATAGACTTATACCCGAGCATATACGGTAGATGGAAATTTGGACTTATTGTCAATCGTCAAAAAGGCTTCACAAAGGCCCCGTATATTTTGTGAATGTTTACGACGGTGACAACCTTACGTCTTTGTGGGGTCGCATCGCAAATGGAAATTGGAAATATGATGTCGTTTCATTTGTGGAGTTTGTGGTTTGAATTTAACACAGTTTTGTCCATTTCTCATGCGAACTGTGGTGCATTTTACTAATTGTATGATGGCGGCACTACCCTGTAGGTGGCAGCAGATGAGCATTAATTAAATCAGCAACACACCAGAGAACAAATGACATATTTTATCGATAGTGTCACGCAACTAGATTATCTTGTTCTGGTTTTACTTTTTTTTAACTTCTGTTATACTTAATATACACACAAGCGTGCAAATACACACACACACACACACACACACACACACACACACACAAGAGAGGAGAGAGAGAGAGAGAGAGAGAGAGAGAGAGAGAGAGATACACGTACACACCTATGCATAAAGACACTTGTATCCAAAGAAAACAAATACGTAGATACGCATATGCATGCATGTACTAAATAAAGCGTTCGACTTTCTTATGAAATCTTATTAAATGCATTGTTTTATGACATCATATCATTCGAAGGAACGTGGATCGTACGTCTTACCTATTGCAGTGCGGGAGATGCCCATTCATCATTCATGTTTACTTCGTCTACTCGTAAACACGCTAATAAATATCCTACTTGGCCTGAATTATATTACAAAACGAACTTACAATCTATTAAAAACAAAGTAACAAGAATAAGATGGATGGTCTATTTTTAGAATTTTGAGGCAGTTAGATTCAGAGTGATTTTTTCGATATGTTGGTATACATCAGATGGTCAAGTATTTTTAAGAAATAACTAGCCATATATATATATATATATATATATATATATATATATATATATATATATATATATTCATGAAAATATATGATTTAGTATACATAGCAATTCGAATTGTGATGAGTCATTCACAAGTTGTAGTGATCTTTCGCGATTTTCCTTTTCAATGTCATTTCACATACTGATAATACATTAGCACACACACACACACACACACACACACACACACACACACACACACACACACACACACACACACACACACACACACACACACACACATATATATATATATATATATATATATATATATATATCACAAAAACAGAAACGTTAGAGAAACGGGGTACGAAAGATTTTCATTCAACAACGACCTAGTTGAAAGTTTCTCTGTTAAAGTTCTACACTACATTTCTAGAATCAACTTTAGCATTTCTCGTTACGTTCTCTTTCAATATACTGTCATCTTTTCACAGATAAAGCTGATTGATACGAGAGAATGTTTCAATGATATATAGCAATGTCTATTCATTTTTTTGTTTCTAACTCATATTTTTGGAAACGTACATTCATTTCTTAATTCTTTAATAACCAGTTACTTTTAATCGTAGTTCACTTGATCGTGTCACCTTATCTGGTTGCTATTTAAAACTCCAAATGTTAATTAGGTTACCCCAGGTTGTCATGGAATAATTCGTATCAAAATACGTAGCTCCTGCATATAATATTTCGGTTGACGAGATTTTAGTGACAACTTGATCAGCCTTGGCTTATGGAAACCTCGCAAACACACGGTTGGGTGTGTTTCTAGCCTACACCTGGGAAGTTTGTAGTGCATTGCACAAGCAACCGGGCTCTTCCAACATTCAATTGAGAACTTTTATCTGCACGAAGCATCACATTTTTGGCACAAAAACTACAGTAACTTGATATCTATCCAACTGGGTGGCCAATATAGATGACTTACCTTATTATTAGTTAATATAACCCTTATTATTAATCTATCCCTAACGTTATAACAACCAATATACAGTATGTTCCAATAGCACAGTGCCATTCTAACTGTCAGGTAGAGGTTTTAAATGGAGGGCTTTTTCTTCATAATAATTGGTTAGTGTGCAAAACATTCAGTGGAGTTCACGCTTTCTCTGAATGTAAGTAATTGAGTAAGTCAGTCAATCAATCTGTCAGTTCATGAGTCAGTGAGACGGTGAGTCGGTGAGATCGTAAATGCCTCTTTCAGCTATATTCTTGCAAGGCTGATGTCGGAAGTAGAGGGATGGCCATCTTGTTTTTAATGTCGGCAAATTACAATTTTGTTGAACACTGTACATTAATTTAATCAACAACGATCTTGTATTTAGAAACTCTTGAGTGTGTTTGTTTTCAATAAGGAAAGTAAATCAATGAGTCCATGTTTAATGTACCCTGGCAAATTTACTGTGGCATAAACTCAGTCTGCTTAGCTTGGTAGTCATTTAACGGAAACTGTTCTTTGGAAAGTGCACAGCAACATTGCTAAGATTCTTGATGAAGGATCCATGACTGCATTGTCTATGCTTGATTTATCGGCATGTTTTATTATAATCATCCATCCGATACTATTTAAGCAATTATAATTTTCCTTTGGCTTCAAGAAAGCGACCCTAATCGGGGTAAAAAGCTCATTGACAGACCTCACCGCGTTTGAGTCCCGGATAAAAGATCGCTAGATGTTGATCTTCATTTTGCTGTACCACAAGGATCTGTTTTAGGACCAAAGAAGTACTGTATGTATACCAAGCCGATTGGTGAAGCTATTAAAAGACATAACTTTAAATATCATTGTCGTGCCCATGAAACGCGAATCTATGTGGTTTTAAAGCCATGTGATTAATGGGATGATATTTTATCTTCAAATTGCAGCTAGTATTGAAGACATATAGATTTGGTTGACCAGCAACATGCTGAAATTGAATGGGGATAAGACCAAATTCATTGTTCTCTCATCCAACTGGCATGTGAAGAAAACAACTGAGAAACTTCACATTAAGATAGGACCTAATAATATAATTAGTCCATGTCTGTGAGAAATCTAGGGCTTATTTTAGATGCTCCTGTAGCAATAAAGTTGATGATATATATATATATATATATATAGTATATCAGTCTGATTATTATAAAATATGAAGCATGTGGTATTTGTACGTACATAAAGATGAGACATCGAAGACTTTATTACAAGCCCTTATAATTTATCGACTGAACTATGGACTCAACTATCCAATAGCCTCTCTCTCTGCTTGACAAACTACCTACAGCGAGTGCAGAACTCAGATGCACGTCTGGTGACAAGCAACTACTCTGGCGTACTATGCATTTCAAATAACTTTACAAGATCCCGTTTCACACATTCAAAGTACTGACTGGCACATAATCACACTATGCAACACTCTATAATCTGAGCAACCTGATCCCCGTGAAACTGATTCGATCTGAGTCTTGTTTACTGTTGTGGATGCCAAAAATCTACACAGCACTGTGGTAGGGAAAGAAACCTTTCCGATGATCAGCTCCTAGGCTATGGAATAAGTTTCGTACTCTTATCAAACTTCCAGCAACTGAAACATATTTTGTAAGGTTCATAAAAACCACTTATATAAATTAGCCTATTTTTAATATCTATAAACCATCATGTTTATGAATAAAATTGTGTTTGTGCCATGTGACTCCAGACCTTGTTTTAATTTGTTTTCCAAGGTCAAGTGGCTTAGGGCGTCCTATATAAAATCTTCTTCTTCTTCATATTATTATTTTTTTAATTATTATTATTATTATTATTAATTGAATATATAAAGTTAATGTATTATAGGCAGAAGCATGGAAAGATCAAACCCCAGGGAATAATTAGCGATTTTCCGCTCTGAGGTAGCGCAAATCTTGAATTGGTGCAAATGATGTTTATTATATATTATTTAAGAGTTAATGGTTATCAAGAGAATCCTATCCATATACGAGAGATTCTGTTATATTCTTCATTCATATTTTGTTTTTAATTGAGTATATATATAGAGAGAGAGAGAGCATCAACATATCTAAACATCCTTCGAAACCTACCTCCATAAATCTAAATACAAATACAACTAACATACATTAATCTAAAAATAAAATGTACCATACCTCCACATATTGATAGATGTGTGCGTATACCTAAGCATGTGTCTGGTCTACTCATCAGCCTGTGGGAACCAGCTAATTCGCTTTTCGTACGCGACAAATATGTCACGCCCACAGGAAAGCGGCTACATGCAGGCTACGTACAAAAAAACGGAAGCACGTAAACACATACCATTTGATACTACAGCTCGCAGCAAACAACACGTGCGTGTGGTTCAATGGTGACTTGCTACATACATATCATAACTATTTTGACACCACAGTTTACATTCAACAGTAATTTTCTGTCGTCCAAAAGAAACCTGTGTATAAAACATTTCGACACCTCAAATGCTAACCTCAGCTTTATTCTGGGTTTGAATAACTTAATAAATCCTACCTATATGAAATATCTATCAATACACGTCCGACTGGTCTGGCGTCGAATTTCTTGAAAATTTAAGCCTTTTATATACCCTCAGCGTGTTAACAAACATTACAGTTTGTTCATAACAAAGAGAATGTACACTAACTCAGTATGGACTCACTGAAGCGATTTAACTAAAATATAAACAAAATAGCAATATTGCACAATGGATTATTACTGGACTAGAACGAAATATCGTCTCAAACCTGAGTAAATACTATGATTTACTCGAACCTAACAGCTAATCCTCATACGTTTCCGTTCATCACAAAGTGATCGTTCATTCACGCCTAATTTAGCGTCCCTAAGTATATGAAGTTAGGTGTGGTAGGATCTAAATTAAAGCGCCTATCTACTTGATCTATTTGACCCATTGTCGAGAACAGCGGATTTCAGGCAGATCTCCAATACTGCGAATGACACGTCGGGATTAGAATAACTATACATTTAACAAATTTCCTATATCAGTGTAATCTAATTACTCATAATATGGGAAAAAACTCTGTCCGCAGCTTAATACCCATTGAGATGCCTGCCGGAGTAACAAACGACTCCAGGAGTATAAATCCATCAAACAGCATTGTATGAATTAATAGGTCGTTTCGCCAGACCACACAAGAGGACAACAATATAGATTCTACATTATACATAACAAAGCTAATAGACTCAAACATGTTGTAATAACGACATAACTTTCTTACATTGGGGTAATAAGGAATCTGGATGGAAATAGATAAGATGTCTGGCCCTGGCAATGTGCGTTTTAGGGTACATATAAAGAGGCAACAGGCACAGAGCATCAACATATCTAAACATCCTTCGAGACCTACCTCCATAAATCTAAATACAAATACAACTATACATACATTAATCTAAAAATAAAATGTACCATACCTCCACATATTGATAGATTTGTGCGTATACCTAAGCATGTGTCTGGTCTACTCATCAGCCTGTGGGAACCAGCTAATTCGCTTTTCGTACGCGACAAATATGTCACGCCCACAGGAAAGCGGCTACATGCAGGCTACGTTCAAAAAGCGGAACCACGTAAAACGCATACAATTTGATACCACAGCTCGCAGCAAACAACACGTGCGTATGGTTCAATGGTGACTTGCTACATACATATCATAACTATTTTGACACCACAGTTTACCTTCAACAGTAATTTTCTGCGTGTGTGCGTGCGTGCGTGTGTGCGTGTGTGCGTGCGTGTGCGTTCTCAGACATTATTTTCATGAAAAGCATCGTTAATTCGATATATGATACGATTTAATAGTTTCCGAATTGCCGGAAATATTTTGCTGGGAAAGTTTAGGTTCAGCATAATGCCACATATCTAATTTAATAGATTTACTAGAGCATATAAATGTGATTTGTTCATATTGTTGATAGTGAAACATCTTGTCTGTAGAATTCCAATAACTTAGTGGTTGACCACAACAGAAATTTGTGTGCCCCAGCTGTTACAGGTGGGGGAATTAAAAAAAGAACTGGTTCACAAAACAAATATTGTCAGGAGGAGACTATATATATATATATATATATATATATATATATATATATATATATATATATATATTTATTTATTTATTTATTTATTTATTTATTTATTTATTTATTTATTTATTTATTTATTATCTTTCTTTTAAACTACACAATATCTAGCAATTGTGTAAAATCGACGGCTGGTCCTTATTAGTTAATATGATAAGGAGAAATATAATGCTCATTATCTGTGTGTGAGAGTAACGCCCTTATAACCAATAGTATCTAAGGCCTCCTTCAATCTATGTGGTCTTCTCTGTTTACTGATGCGGCAACATCCTTCTAAGGGATTCGCCTTTTTCATTTTAATTACCTGTAATAACTACCTATGAAAATAATAAAATCAAGATGAGGCTATTACTTCACAAGTGTTAATATCAAATGTATATTAGTCTTGTTGAGGCAGAGAATCGAGATATTGACCGCATGGAGAGTCTCCGGGTGTTGGGTGTGCGAGGAATTTAAAAGGACTATTCCTTATATTGTTGTTGTTCACTTCATTTTATTACACACAATTCCTTTAAATTGGTCATTTCACATTCGTTTCAAATGGTACAGCATTTTGTAAAATAATAACAAAATACTGTTTGTTTCAGCTCCAGTTGGTTTATAGGTTCTATGCGCTTTTATCATACTGTAATATCTTGACTGATCCAGATTGTGCAATGTGTACATTTGTGTAGTGTAGATGAAGATGATAAATGAAGTGATACCTTGAGCCAAATCACCCACTTTACACCAAATAACAAAACAGTAAGTTTGCACATGCACTAAATATCTTAAACTACCACTTCATCATGTTGTGACAATTCAATAAAGATAAACTCGCTGTAGCATATTAACAGTTGACCTGACTATCGCATATAATAATTAAGCTTATCTTTACATTTGCGCAACTAAAATTACCATTGCTCTTTTATATATATATATATATATATATATATATATATATATGAAAGACACTGGTCATAATTTAATGCTCAGGAAATAGTCTCGAGTTGGCTACAAGTTATCATACTTACTGCATACGCAAGAAATCCTTCACACAAATTATGAAATAAATAACAGGAACTACGTACTTTTCATGAATTTATATATTATTAAATCAAATTTACTTAGAAATGGTTCCCTATAAACAACGTTGACAAAGACGAAGGCGCCCAGTTTCGATTACATTAAATGCATTGGCTCAAGCAAGGAGTCTTGTCTCCAGTGTAGAAACTTCAGATTTATCACTAAGCAATATATAATTTAAAGTGAACATCCTAGAGGTAGCATTAGCTCATATGCTGCTGTTATTTGAACTTATATCAAATTAGGAATTACCCACATCAAATAAACAGTATTAAAATCCAGGAGTCGTCATACTCGTATTATCGAAATATTCTGCCTTGTGACGAGCAACGGGAGATCGTGCTGCCACCTGGCGAATGTAATAATTACTACATATAATAAATGATGATTTCTCATTTCCACCATCATGCACACATGTAAGGGAACCCAATAAGACATGACACAAGAAACTCAAATAAATAAATACATAAATAATACCTTCTGTTATGTCCTTCCCCTCTTAGATAAATATCGTCTCGACATCGAAATAAACAAACAAACAAATAAACAATAGCAACAACAAACTACGCAATTATACATAGAGGTATATCTCGAGAAGATTTAGAACGATTTGAAATGAATCAATCTGAATTGATAGTAATAATGTTAGACTACACTAACATGTAAATATGTAAATAAACCGTACTAACTGAACAGAAGGTTGTTGTCGATCATATATCTACTACATGCAACAGCACAGAGCTGCTGAATAATACACTACAGCTAAACTAATAATGAATAATATTAAATGTTAATGCTATACAAATGCCTGGACTAATACCTGAGAACCTCTTTATATCCTGATATATCAAATGACTGAACCTTCCTGAGTTAGTCGCCTTCAAGATACCCATTAAGGTGTTAACTTTAAGAGAGGCGGCTTCGATAACAATAGACTAATCCAGGCGAAAAGCGTTGTATCGGTTACCAACTGCGGTCTCTGGTTAGAAATAGCTGTGGCGCCCACTGTTAATAGGGGATGGCATCTTTTGACTAAAGGCAAATATTGGAAATCTTTCAGCAAATTATTTCATATTACACGAGACTGAGACTAGTATTTCAACTGAACGATTGTGTCATTCTATAGGATTTAACACAATACTTATCATGATATAACCCAATGATTGAGTGGACACAGCTAAGCCTTAGTTATTCATGTTGACTTGTAGGGGATTTTTGGGGCATGGGTTTCAATACATTCAATACATGATTTTAAAATTAAACTTTTAGCTGAATGTAAATTGATTTTGATGAAGATTTCAAAAATATTTAATGTAGAGTTTTGTAAATATTATTTTAATTGTACCTAAACTAATCATATATGTATCATCTGTATATTTTTTTTTAAATATTACATTAGAGTATTAACACCCTTGGCATTTACATAAGCATTGCACCAATGGTTGATTCAGAAAATAAAATAGCTAGTATACCTTTAATACAAGATATCATGAATAAATATCTATGTTACAGTAATAGGAGTCACACATTGAATTATAATATATGTGATCATTGATTTTATCCATTCACATCGATGTCATGTCAGATGTCAAAGGTTCTACAAAAAAATAAGTTTGAACTAGACAGGCCGGACCATGACAGCCATGCAAATGGCTCTGAACGTCACTTAGTTTAGTGGCATATATCTATTGGGTGAAGAATACGCCATTCTTATTAAATGCAAAATGTTTTGTTATGTAACATAAAGATTTCTAAAATGATTGTATATATAGTCGGATAAAATGGCTACTACTTTAGCTGCTGCCACTACAGCTACTACAACTACTACTGCTATTACTGCTACTATTAATATTACTACTATTACTACTCTGATACATCGTCTACATATCGTCACAATACCAAAAAGAATAACTGGTAAAGGTAAGGATCAAAAATACACCTGGTGATTACAGTGGGCTCTATATACAGACATCTTGACACGGTTAACATTTTATTTTGACATTGTTAATGAAAATAGAATTAAGATGGTAAGGTTTGTTTTACGCTAGAAATGCGGTAATTATCTTGACTTATTTAATGGGGAATTAATTAAATAATTAAATAAATGTATTATTAATATAATATCTGTTAAATAACATGAATTATACGTACTCATCATCGGCCCTGGCATGAATGAAGACCAAAGCAACCAGAAACAGCACAATCTTGATCTTTGACGCCATTGTCAGTTACTAAATAATCTTTTGGTCAGTAAAAGATCTCCTAAAGAATCTTGCCAACGCTAGTTTGGAGCCTCCCTACGCAGATTTTCATTCCATGGCCGAGTATTCAACAAGTAAACACGCCGTTTTTGGTGGCGCGTTCAGCCAAACTACCTCAGTGGAATCTACCATGTGCGATCATCTCAATAATGTTAATTGTAAGAGCGAAAAACGACGAGAACGGATTAATATAATTAACAATTATATAGTTAATGTTCATACACGAAATGGACGATTCTCTCTGATCTCTATAGTTGTAACTGTCAGAGGAGGAACTAGAAAATGCTAAATCATGAAAAGCCATCTTCTGCAAAAATTTGCTTTTTACCTAGAAAATAACTATTACCCGGGACATCTGATCATCGGTAGGAAATATAAAAGAACTCCATATGTCATTGTATTCTTGGGTCGCAATAAGATGACCCATTGCATCTAGCACATCTAACACGATTGAATACTAACGAAATAAACATTCGGTGCACTAACGACAAATCGGATATTTTACGGCCACTGTGGAAATGGAATAACTGAGCCGAACGAGATTCGAAAACGGGTGGCAGTGACCTGTGGTCCAACAGGCTACCGCTAGGTCACGGTGACGCCCCGTCCAATGTAGGACGTATCTTTATTGAGTCTACGTGCTGCTATAACATAATTAATGCTGGATAGAATTTTAAAGTTGCTTAATTTGATAATAATTAGTGCAAATGAAAGTTAAACAACTATTAAGTTATTCAAGGTATATTATGTCAGAGCAGGTACACGAAGGTCTCAAGTTGGAAAACAAATATGTATTTGCATACATACATGTTACATGTATTTGAAAATTATCTACAGGACTAAATTTCAAAAGCAAACATCTGCTAATATGTTAGAATGGGCCGTGAAAGCGTTTGTATTCTAAGACAGGAGGAGTAGATAATAAACGGCTAAGCTGTTACTTGTTTATTGACACTTTTCATATTAACTGACTTCAGCATTCGAGGTTTCTGTTAAGGTTACCTCACCCTTATTCCATATCAGTCTAGCCTCTACCCAATGACCACAGTCAAGTTTGGGTATCCCTAACAGAAGCCAACGCTCCTGCTGGCATAATCTTCTAGTACAATGACCGTCTCTATTATTTCGGAAATACTATAAATCCAAGATGGAATCTTTAATTGCTGGTGTATATCCGGGTAGTAACTCGCGCACATATTTGCCTGGATACACCAATGCTTAGAAAGAACCGCTGTCTTAACAATTTGTTTAAATAGATGCGCTATACTTTGTTTATTTCTTTATTGCACGCGCATACGCACAAACATACATTTGCCTCAATGGACACACGTTCGCCTCAATGGACATTTCATGCACGCATTGATATACTCCATAATAAGATTAAACCATGGAATTGTAGTTAGTCAAAGACACAGAAACTGTTTTGATCTAAATGCTTAGTACTTTTTGCTCGATCTAGATGTGACCTAAGTGTTACCCATTCGTTTGATCCAAGTATAATCTAAGTGTTAACTATTCCTTGATATAAATGAACACCGGAACAACAAATGTGGGAACCTTTTTCGACGGCATATGGTACTTCAGCGAAACACCAGATGACGGGAATTTCGACTTTATCCGCCCACTGCCAATCCCGAAGAGAGGGTAGTTCATCCATTGTTTACGTATTGTCTCAATTCTCGTTTAGTGGAAGAAATAAATTAAGATACATTGTAGATCCTTCCCAAGAATGGAGATTACCAGCTCCGGAGGACTTATTTATATTTTAAATTCAGTCAGCGCTTTATAGCTCTGGATGGTGTCGACTTAGTTCAATAGAAATGTCACGTTTAGCATAATAACTTATACGTTCAGTGAGAATTGATGCTCGCCTTTCACCTGAAAGAATTCCAATTAAGACCTAGCGTTGTAGTATTCACATACATAAAGTACTGCCTATTTTAAGGTATTTATTTCGAAGTAGTTGATTACCAAAAATCGTAATCATCAAAATGCCATTCATAAATATAAATATCCTTAAATTAAATTGTACGTTGATAAATTTTAAAATTATATTAACTGTATTTACACTAAAACAGTTTCGCGCCAATTGAAAATAAACAATTACGGATTACTGTTTTGGCTAAAATTAGAGAAGAAACTTTTTGTTAAAATATAATTTATTGGAAAAACAACAGATATTAGGGTGTGAGGACTTCTTGCCTGAATACTTAGAGATTTATAAATATTCATGCTAAAATGGTGACCCGATACTATACAACCAACTAGTGACAATAGAATATAAATGGAATGTGCTATAATAAGTAGTTAATTAAAGGTGAAACTTTACCCAACCAAGTTCCATGTCTTATACAGCCATGGTAAATAGTCTCCTCATGAAGAACATTCTTAATGTGAGCTACGGTGGACTAGCGGTTAAGTACCCGGCACTTGGTGCTAAGGGTCACAGGTTCAATCTCAGCAAGAGGTCGAAACTTTTCCAGAGATTAATCTCTCGGCTTACAAGATCGTAGGACGTTAAAGACCCCCTGAGGACGTAAAACACTCTGGCAGTGATCACCCTCGGGGTATTTCGGCTCCATCTTTCCGTACTGCTCCCCCGTGACTGGTGGGGGAGGGGGGTTCTCGACTAGTCCAACATAGAGGCTGTGCTGACTAAGCGAGCGCCTGGGGATTCTCCCCGAAAAACAAAGCAACATTATTAGTTTAATCCTGCCACTTGTCACATCTGGGATACATAAATGTATGTTGCGTTCAACCACCGAGTTTTGGGAAAACTACAGACAGGATATTTTAATTATCAAAATTATGAACAAACCTCATTTGCATGTTGTAATAAAACCTATTAAGTTAAACGCGAAGAACAAAAAAAAAGGTTGCCTTGACCTGAATATAAAGTTTACCAGCAAAATATAAAAGGATAACTCAATGGCTAGCAAACATTCGATAGTGACAGAAATCCTACACGGAATTATCTTAACCGTTTTCGTTCTTCAACAAAATGGAAAAAGCCTCAGAAATTATGTCTTCTCTAAATAACACATACACGAGCCTCATATCAGAAAAGTCTCATCGCAGTAATTCTGGATCAGTCTACTCTAATTTACTCAGAAGTAAAATATGTTTAATATCTCGTTCTTGGTATTTCCTGGTTTTGGAAGACGAAGAAGAGAGATAGATAAAAAGATAGATAGATAGATAGATAGATAGATAGATAGACAGATAGATGGATTAATCGATAGGTATATATATTATATATATATATATATATATATATATATATATATATATATATATATATATATATATATATATTATATATATAAAACCTGAGTGAATACATTGATTAGTTATGTTTGTTGTCAATTACAAATCCATCGTGGACACTTGTAGAGTAAACAATAAACAAACGATGATAAATTAAAAACTAAATATAAATGAAGAATATAAGGTAAGTTCTCTGATATAGATAGGATTCTATTCATAACCATTACTTATCAAATAATACATAATAATCTTCATCATTAATCTGACATCTCTCTGGCACAACATAATGAGAAGGTTTGTTCCAACTTTATTGATACGTGATTGACAGTGCGCGGATCATACATCAATATATATATATATATATATATATATATATATATATATATATATCAAGATAAACATAGTTTCCAACCACACATCACAGGCACCTATTCTTCATGAATAGAATACAGCATTCAATTATTGTGCCGTATAACAGCACAAACACCTTACATATATCGTATGGCTAATAATCTGTGAAATTGAACAAATGACGGCAACGACACATATTGAACATAATCTGCGTGTATTCAACAGTTCTGATACCTCAATGTGAAAACTCGCTAATTATTCCCTTGAGTATGAACATTCCAGTCACTAATGCATTTAACTTTATATATTCCCTTAACAATAATAATAATAATAATAATAACAGAATATTGTATTGTGATCTGAAACGTACAGAATGCCAGTACAGCTGGAACAAAACTGGTATTATATGTTCCTCAGTAGTCGAATTGTCAGAACGAGAAGGGTGTTTATTACGTTGTATTTTCTTAGCCAAGTCAAGAAATTATATGGGCTTGGACTAAAGTCGTGTATGTGTCATCATCTACGTACTTAAGAATAAGCACCACGTTCCTTATTTGATAGCAATAAGACCTACATATAGCATTCACCTGCTTCTTCATTCCTACAGTGTTATCCAATATATACCCTATATGTCTCACAGACATGGAAGAATTTATTTATTTGGGTCTTACATAAACGCGTAGATTCTTAGCTTTCTTAAAACTTCAGCTTGTTGCTGTTCATCCAAATGTTTTTATCTGCAATACAATTCCAACTGAGGATGAAATATCATACTATTTATTACATGGCTTTAAGGTGATGTAGTCCTGTATATCATCGGCATAACTTTATTTAATTTTGTGCGTTTTAATATCTTCTCCGGTTGTCTTAGTATATTAAAGAGTAAATTTTGGTCTTTAAATGGATTCCTGTAGCACAGAAAATTGAAGACGTATATTTGGTGATCTTTTATCCCCGATTGAAACGCATTATTTTATTTCGGTGAGTAACGACTATACTCAGGTGAGGGTCTTTTCATTGATTCCAAAGGAAACACGTCAATATTGTCAGGTGATCGATTACATGAAAGAATGGAGATAAATTAAACATAATTAATGCAGCCATGGATGTTCCATTACGATTCTCAACATTGTTACTGTGTAATTCAGGATAACAGTTTTTGTTGATAATTGTCTTGAAAGTCATTCTGCTCTGAGTGTTATATTTTCACGATATCACTAATGTCGTGAATTTCACAAAAATACCATTATCGTTGATGTACGTGGTACTCTATATATAAAGTGAATTAAATTCAGTTTAAGCAAGTGGGCTTTTGTAATCTGATTTTCTAAATTGTTACGACTTTGTGGTATTATGCAGAGTGTATATAATTCAGACTCTTTGCAATAACTATATGAATAATTAGTATTTTAATCTACCAGATGACATAGAAAACTATTTTAGCAAAAATCAGTGCGATGCCTAGTTAGGAACATAATATTATAAAATAGTCAAATATAATCATTGTAAAGGGAAATAGACCATTTATGAAATATAAAATTCCTTTGGTTTCTAATTACAATCTTCCATTGATATATTTGACCGGGATGAAATCGTCGAGTTTTTAATACATTTAAGGGTTCGGTATGGCGATGATTTGAACTATTCGTCATAGATTGTACATTATGACTAACAAGTTCGGTTGTCAATGTGAGCGTTATGATTTGGGTACAGGCCGATTCCCGGCTGTAAAAAAGGTGCGCACGAGCAAGAACTTGAACGTGATCAAAGGGCTGTTTTATTTACGACCGTTGGTTGTGTTTCGGTGTATGGCCCTAAAAAGTAATCAAATTATTTTCTTAATCACTATGGAGATAATCGAAACCTTCAAATATGAAGAAATTTTAGACGTATATTTATAATTCTTAGTATAATTTAAAGTGAGATATAAAAATTATAAATTTGTTCTCGTATATGAATGAATTGCAAAGGAAACTGGCTTCGCAATTGTTATTTCGCGTAATTTAATGTACTAAAGAAAACCAGTATAAACCGATTTGTTTGGTACGCTATGTATCGCAGACATCACCATGAAACAAACATTACAGCATTTTTCCAATTGAGATGCTCTTTCTAGACAGATTGATGAGAACGTCTCAACAGTCTTTTGTTGCCACCGATCACGTAGTTTTTTTATCATGGTGATATTTATAACTAGATAGTTTGTGAAACGGCAGTTATTTTTCGTGGCTTAGCAAACCTGAAATAAGGTAGACGCATATGATCTGTAACTTACTGCTTCGCCATGGGGAATAATTGTAAATAAATTTAGAATTTACAATAGATGGCATTTTCGGCGGAGAAGACCTTGCCATTTGCTTAACTGGATGAAAAATTACTTTTATTATACAGCCACGCCCGGGATTCGAACCTCCGACCTGCCGCATAGCATGACCAAGAGTAAGAAAATCCCGACGCATAGATAACATGTGATAAAGAGATTATTGGCTAACAAAAGAAATGAAAGGTTATTGTATGGTGAACCCATTTTAATATCTATCAAAATATTTGTGACTATAAAGCACTTGAAGAAAAAGCACCAATCAGCTACATGTCCTCGATGCGTCAATTGCTGAGACGAACCCAAAAAACTCACTCAATTACTTCGCTGTAATTCAATTTTCATAATCGAATTCAGAAACAATACACACATCATCTTTGTTGTTCATATTCTTACAACTTTTCCCAAATCTGGAAGAAACAATGCAACGCCAGTTATTTTATACCTTTGATGATATTGCTCAAAACCAACCCAGTAGTGTCAGATAACCACTCAGCCGTATATCCCTGATGTCATCAGCATCCTGGCTAAACAAAGAACCGAATCACTGGAACTCACTACACTAAGTAATTATAGGTAGTTGCACATAACTTTAAAAAATATGATATAAATAAATCGATATCATAAATCGATATAGCTTATTAAATTTAGTTTCGACAAGTTTTGTGCATTTAAAATTCTTGCTTTGCTAGCTAATGCTAATTTATCTCTTTCTCACCCCCCCCCCCACACACACCGCCCATATACTAGTAGTATTTCCTCACTACAACAACAACAAAATTGGGCTCAAAATTAGAATATGGTATTTAGATTATTACAATATTTGCTAATCAACTAGTTCAATTTTCGTCGCCAGATTCAGCCTCTGGTGGTCCTTTCAAATGGTAGGTGACCGAATATCAATAGCTTTATTGAGCCGAGATGGTAGAGAGGTTTGTCCAGGGGCAGATCTGAGGGTTGTGGATAGACACCCGGCACTTGGTGCCAAGGGTCACAGGTTGGATCCCAGCAAGAGGTCGAAATGTTTCCAGAGATTAATTTCTCGGCTCACAACATCGTGGGTGAATGACCACGTAATATCGCGCTGCCGACTCAACTTAATTGTTAAAAAACACTCTGGCAGTGACCACCCTCAGGGTATTTCGGCTCTATCTTTCCCTACTGTGAGTGGTGGGGAAGGTGTTTCTCAACCACTCCAACATAGAGGCTGTGCTGAAAAGCGACAGCCTGGGGATTTTAACCGTAATAAATATATATCATTGTCTAGAAGATAAACCTCTCATCAAAGCGTTCAAACATAAACCACTTTCTTTTTCCAGCTTTTTTTTAAACGAAATCCTACTGACAGAGTTCGCAAGACGAAATGGTGATGTTGATCATCATCGTTGGCGTTTTACGGCCACTTTTGTGCACGTGCTAGGCTAAATGGACGGTCGCAAGATGAGAGCCGAGTTAAGTGGTTATCGTGGCGAGGTGAACTACCAACTTCATTGGATGAAACTCTGAGGTATCTCAATGTCCTTGCATATTTCCGTAACTGTGACTGCGACGGAAGTTTCAGCAGTCCGCGGAAACTGACGCCTTATGCGCGATCTACAACAAGGGACAAGAACCAAATTTCTTGTTTGGCATTGTTTAACGTCAATTTGGACGGCATCATTAATAGATTTTAACACGCGTCACTCAGACGCACGAAACCGTTGAATTGTTTGATTCGGTAACGTCATTAATCTTGATCGACGACACATTATGACTCGTAGAAATATTTTAATAATGTATTTATAATACGTTGTTTATAAGGTGTTAATTGTGTCCTGGACATCCCAATGAAGTGTTACAAATATAGGTTTTATAAGGTATTTTATAAGTGTGTTTCAGTTTGTTTGGCATAAACCGTCTCATTTCCCCCCCAAAAAAAACTATTGGCTCCATCCCTGGTTTTAATCAACGGCAGCATATCTAAAAGTTAACTTTATATATTTTATATACTACAAAATAGTAAAGAATACTAAGTAACTTTAGCTAAACATAGCATGATCTATGAACTTGCCTATCCCCGTATAATTCCTTCCCCCCCGCCGCACCCCCACTAACAATTGAAATTCATCGCCATATTCTGTTGAAAAAGAAAATGTTAATCAGATAAGAACCATTGATTGAGCGGTTACTGATTTAAATGATACCATTTTAATCATATTTGACAATATTTAGCTAATTATAACTGAAACCAGGCATAATAAATGATGTCGACGTTTATGTACGAAGTTCTCTATATCCAAAACTTTTACCATTCTAAACAATTGTGTATTAAACGCTCGGAAACTTTGTTTTTGAATGAACATAACACATAATGCCGGTATAACTGCATCATTATATTCACGAGACTACCCATACCAAGCCCATACCGGCAATATCATACCCGCACCCACTCAGCGCCGACGGACCAAGCTTGATAAGTACTCGCAGTTATCAGCGGGTTCGAGGACCAGGTAGGCCCGTATTGCCTTGACCATCACTAGATAACATTAACCAACGAGAATGGTCTGTACTTCAAGAGGTCGTAACTTTTCCGGAGATTAATTTCTCGACTCACAACATCGTGGGTGGGTGATCACGTTAAATGGCGCTGACCACTCTACAGAATTATTAAAAATAAAGGGGGACGTTAAAGACCCCACGAGGACGTAAAACACTCTGGTAGTGACCACCCTCGGGCTGTTTTCGGCTCCATCTTTCCGTACTGCTCCCCACTCCCCACGTGATTGGTGGGGGTATGGTTAATCTTAACCACCGGAACATAGAGGCTGTGCTGATCAAGCGACAGTCAGGCCGCCTCATTGGTCTAGCGGTAGCGCGTTGGACCACAGATCACTACCACCCGTGTTCGAATCTCGGCGTGGGCATATCTGAAGGGTGTTTCATCTTTGACTTGGCATCATTGCCGTTGGAGGTCGTTCGCCCCATTTAGCCTACCTTGTGCACAAAGGTGGCCGGAAAACATCAATCATCATCGTCATCATCATCCAATGACCAGGTAAGCCCGTGCAGTTAGGCCTGTATCACTAGATAACAATAACCAACTAGAATGACTGGTGCTTGTACAAAGAGGAAATGTTCGGCTCCGTGTACACAAATAATGAAACGGCACACATTCCAAGGTTAAATATTCTATCGAATATTAGGTATATTATTTTTAGGTGAAATTAAACAAACATTCTAATTGATTTTTCTTTTAATTACAAACACTAATCTGTTGTCATCGAATACGGATTAGGTCAGTTTCGTTGACGTGTTCATTGTGTCTCATACACCACAAATATTAGTAGAAGTTAACAGTTTCAAATTGGTGAGAAAACACACACTGGAGAGTTTAAAATAAACAACCTTTAGCCGCATTAAGAGATCGCTTGTTTTGATCACTTGATATATATATATATATATATATATATATTTATATTTATATATAATTTATAAAAAAAATATTAACATCGTACACATTTTATTTTCACATCATCAAACAAATTAGCGTTAATTTTATGAAAACATAATTGATAATCGTGTTGTTGTTTAAAACTAAACATTGAATTTAGAAACTGACACAAGTATGAGACTAAACATCTACGTGAGACTGATACAAGCATGAGACTATACATCTACATGAGATTGATACAAGTATGGGACTAAATATCTACATGAGATTGATACAAGTATGAGACTATACGTCTATATGAGATAGACACAAGTATGAGACTATATATTTATGCGAGGCAGACCACAGTAATACTGTTATCTATGCTTGACATATTAACACACGCTTAACTACAACGGAATATTGATGAATTTGGTATTAAGAAACGAAATAACAGGAAAAAAGTATCCGAGGGGAAAAAACGTATCAGGAAATACTGTAACAGGTAATTTTCATTATTTTAACACGAATCATTATTCTGTATAACATGTATTACATGACATATTATTTAATAATATGATAATAATAATAATAATAATTGTTATTATGTGTATAAATGGATCGTCTACACCAAGCCCTGAAATGTTATGCCTCCCTTGACGACTGACCTTGACTTTTCCCAAGCCATGTCTGATGTGGCACCTGGGATTCAGACACTCCTTCCTACTAAAGAGAACACGAAACGCAGCTTGCATCATCAGGGCCGTACACCTCCTGTACCACGAGTTCATCCTTCCATATAAGTGAACTCAGACCATGGAACAATGGAACTCAATGACAACTATCCAGAATCCAACATCAGGATCATCGCATTTTCCTCCGAGATTGTTCTACGTCGTCTGGCCACTGCTGATACAATTTACGCGGATGACAACTTCGTGGTGGCGCCAAATAAATATCAAGATGTTTGTGTCTTACGCATCCCATTCGATGACGTTGTAATTCAATGTGGTATGTTTGCTTTGTTGTTAGAGCCATACCGCCTACGATGAACTGTTCCCAACTGTTGTGGGTAAGTGTGAAGGTTAGAGTCTCGAGCTGCAGATCCAGACTGTTGTCAATAGTTTAAAGAGCCCGTACTCCGTGTAGTGGCTGGTATCTTTGGTCATTACGTAAGGGTTAATTAGTATCTACCCCAGGAGACGGCGCCGAGGCCTAGTTCCGCTCTACAATATTGTGGTATGGGTTTCCTGTCAACAAGCAAGGTTCCAGAGGAGATGGGGGTACATGGAGATGAGAAAGGGAAGATCTAGTGACCTATTTCAACCATATCTAAATTTCCGATTTTTACCAGATTTTGCAGTTAGATGCCAACAATTACGTTCACAGGCATCACATACCTCCGCTTTACACTGCGCACATTTGGAATGTGCATGAACCAACTCTTGATTGATGGTCCAAGAGCTAATGAATTTTGCGAAGACTGGAACAACACACTTGTCAGCTTGGTCGGGTATGATATGACGTGATATGATGTTATTTCCAATTTCCAGGTATATATGAACATACCAGATAAACATTAAATATTAAAACAAAAGTACAGTGATAAGAATTGGGGGAGACAAACGTATCCGAATCTGTCTTCCCATTGGCCCCTCCAACTATATGTACAACGCCTGAAAGAGTGTCTATAATGTGGCATGATTCTATGGTCCCAAACATCAGCCCATTTAACCCAATGCTAATTATGTTGCCAATAGCGGTCACGCCTCTAATGCGTATTACGGCCAACACTTTAAGTTCCAAATGCCAATCGAGGCCCCCAATAACGGCCAATCAGCATATAAAACTGACCGCCCGCAGCCAATCTCAATTTTATCTGACCGCAGCAATTCACTCGTTATGATAATTGGTTTCGAAGAGACATAGGGAAAACACGGAAACTGTTGAATTAGATAAGTAGCTTTTGATTATCAGTGTGCCTCACCATGACATTACATGTGTTTCTGACAGTTCTACCTAATAGTTAATTTAAACTGTTTGTGTTCATTGACTGTTGTTTAATTATACAGAAACTTGCCGCTCATTTTCTGTATAAATGCTACCACAATTCGTGAAATGGAATGATGTCATTTCAGATATTTAATGGACACGCAATACAATCACGAATACTAAATCTTTGAAAAGGGCTACACAAAACCAAATGAACTTTCACACAAACAAAAAGTTGACGTTTAAAAATAGTGATGGTAAAAGTAGGCGTCAATTTGCCGAAGCGTATGGTGTTGGTCGTACTCGGGTACAAAATCGATGATCCGATGACTGCAGAGGAATTTGTCTCTGCTAATGATGAAACGCCAGCAACAAAAGAAATGGAAAATGACTGGGGGGGATAACCTGATCACGGACTTTCTCCTCACTGAGAGGCAAGTCGATGCTGTCGAGGACGACGAAGCCGACGAGGATGATGATCCAGACTGTCCGATTAAAACAGCTGGAGAGGCTCTCAAGTGGACATGCCATCTTAAACATTATGTTTTTAACAAAGGACTCACTAAAAACCACGATACAACAGTTTCATTAGAATCTGACTTGGAAGAAGTGATCTCCTCATCTGCTTTAACCAAAGAGCAAACTACTATCACCTGATTCTTCAAAAACTAGTTCAATAATGTTACGAATTTATACACATTTTTCACAATACGATGTACTTGCATAATATTATTGGTATTTATTAACATCTGCTAGATCTAATGTTTATTCCGGCATGGCTCAAAAGTTCCCATACAGTATCAATAAACACACACACACATATATATATATATATATATATATAAATCCATCATCATCATCATCATCATCATCATCATCATCATCATCAAAGCTATTACCATTCATAGAATTGTTAAAGGAAATAGTAGCACAATTTAACAATTTAATTAAATTTTGGCAAAAATATAATATAAATATGAATTTAAGCGATTTCACCCTCATACATGTTATACCATTAATTTGGAGGAAAACTAAATTATTAAAGACAGCAAATGTAAATAAATATTATATATAAATAATAACAATAATATAATGTGGCATTTACAGTATTATTATCCCTGACTCAGACCTGTTCCAATCCACCACACATCTCAACTCCCAAGGTAGCATACAATGCAAGCGGCCATTATAGGTACAAAACACATTTCCATCATGTCCTGTCAGGTTCTTCTCATTTAAAAAAATACTCAGACAATAACAAAAATAGCAAGTGCAAGAACTAAATTATTTAAATTGGTTTATAATAGTATGGAACGGAAGATCGTAGATGATGATAATGATTGGTGTCATTGTTATTTACACACGTGTTAGTATATAACCTCATCAGAATCCGTATACAGAAGCTATTTGCGTTAATTCTATTTTATACAAATTGCTCACTGTTTCTAATAAACTGGAAAGACCTAAGTATAAATGTTTGTCCTTTCTTGTAAACTAGATCATTAAGGGCCTTGTTCCGACTCGTTGATACCATGGAATGATGGTAACTCAAACTTAATGAAGCTTTTATCGTTAACTAAGTATGCAATTTGATGATTAAATTTCTTATTGTTAATAATGTATATATCAATCAAGTGATGATGAACTGTACAGATAGATCTAATTTATATTGTGTTATTGTCCGACAAACGAACTAACGTTCTCGTGGTGGGAGTATGTTTATCTCATACAAAGATGATGATGATCGATGTTTTACGGCCACTTTTATACACAAGGTAGGCTAAATGGGCCGAGCGACCTCCAAAGGTAATGAAGCGAAGTAAGATATTATAAAGATCGGAACCCAGTCTCCACTTAGGGGATTGTATCAAAGTCCGTCTTTAACTGGATCAGTGCAAGTTTGGATTAGCTGAGCGTTTTAGCCAGCGGAGCTGAACCCAATAACCGTGATATATATATATATATATTTGGGATTATAAATGTAAGCATATAGATGGACAATTTAATTTATTGCTCATCCCTGTTCATTGTTTTTAAAGAGAACGATATTTATGTCAAGTATTTTCTAGGTCAATTTTTTTAGACCAATCGCCATTGAAAACAAATCTCATAACAAGTAAAAAAATAATTCTTCAATATTTCTGAAATGTTATATATTTAAACGTGTTTCTCGCGTGCGCGCGTGCGTGTGTGTGTCTTTCCTTGATAATAGTATTCAAATATTCGCATGAATGACTGCCATTCGGATCTTAGCTAATATTACTTATAGGCCAGCATTCTCTTCTCTGCTACCGTGAACTAACTTACAGTTCAGCGCCATCTGGGACGCATCCGTGGTCTAATTGGTAGTGTGTTGGACCACATATCACTATACCACCTGAGTTCGCATCTCGGCGTGGGCATATCTGAAGAGTATTTCATCTTCGACTTCGCTTCATTACATTTGGAGTTCATTCGGCCCATTTAGCCTACCATGAGCACAAAAGTGGCCGTAAAATATTAATCATGAATCATCAGTTCAGCGCCATCTAGTTTGTTGCGGTAAATGCACACACACAGAGACACACTCAGAGAGAGAGAGATGATGATGATGACAATGATTGATGTTTTACGGCCACTTTTGTGCACAAGGCTAAATGGGCTGAGCGACTTCCAAAGGTAATGAGACAAAGTGAAAGAAGAAACAACCTTCAGATATGCCCACGCCGGGATTCGAACACGGTGGTAGTGATCAGTGGTCCAGCACGCTACCGCTAGACCACGGAGGCGCCCCAGAGAGAGAGAGAGAGAGGCCATTGGAATATATGATAACAGTCACTATAGTCACAGTTGCTGTGTTATTGGACAACATTAACACCTGACACTGACAAATGTAAATAAAAGTAAATGTGTGTGTGTGCGTGATCTAGGATTTGTTGAGTGAGGGAGGGGCTATAAACAAGGGCGAAGCCATTATGCGACGCACAAAGTGACAAGAAGGGCTGGAATGGGAAATAGAAATCAGATAATGGCTAGATGTTTTCTGAAACAGTACAAAATCTGTATTTTCATGTGAATACTGTGTATAAATACTGGCAAAAGAAGACTTTTTTGCAAAGAAAGACCCATGATATGCGACTTGGTGATTGGTTCAGTGTATATACAGATTGTTAGGATTATTGGGGGTTACTCGATTGTTACTAGAAACATGAAAATGTCCCCAGCCTTGACATATTGTGCATTATGTCACTAGAATATTTAATAAGGCCATTAATTTCAAAGTGCATACTTATGACAAAGAAACAACGATGTTTAATATATGTATTACCTCATGTAAATCTAGATCAGTTAGTCGAAAAGGATGACCTTGAAAAAACGTCTATGGTGTTCTTTAATGAACCTATCTGCAATTATTTTGGAATCGATGTGTTTACAGTAATGCATTTTAATTAATGTTAAGGCAGAAAACCTTATGTCTGCCATCCAGCTCCTGAAATGGCTTTTGATTAGCCTCAACACAGAGAAACTAAGCTCTGCTTCCGCAGATGTGGCAGGCAGAGTACATCTTAATACCAGTAAAATTATAATGTTCGGAAAGGAATCTGGATCTGCGGATTTCATCAAAGTATCAGTTAAATCGCCCTGTCTGACCGCCTTGACCAGATATTGAACCATCAGGATACCGCTTTATCTAATTACCTCGGAGTTGGCAGCTCATCAGGACATGATTCAAATTGATCCGGGGGAGGTATCCATATAGTCCGACCATTAAAGACTCAACAAAGAACTCACTCGCTAGGAGTTGTCTGCAGAGAAACGGTTCTGCAACTGTTGCAATAAGATATCAATAAAAGCAATGCCAATTGATCTCTTAAAGAAGAGGTACATTCGACCTATTACACTGAACTCTTGGAACCCTTGGCATTTCCTCTTTAGTACCTATATATATGAAGCCAATCATTGTGTATGCCTCAAATACGTCAATATCTCTTCTTTGTAGTTTAGCTGACAAACCTTTCAAATAATCCAAACTATTCTTCAATACTGTGAAGCCAACAATAACTCCAAAACTTTACAGACTACTTTTCAAATCATGAGCCGTAGTTTTGGTGTTGCTATCCCAATGCCAACGACTTTCGTTAAACTCTGGATAAGCATGTGGATTAACCACAGCATCAAGACAAGCGATCACGTGTTTGTAAAGCTCACCAAATGTTTTCAAAGAACGTATTTCAAACCAGCCTGTTTGGCACAAACCTTTAAGTTTCAAGTGACAAGTGTTGGGGCAATATTGTTTAAGTGCCAGCTCCACGAGTTTATGCCTCCTGTGGGAATTGTCAAAATAGTGTACTTACTGACACAATTATACTTCATTTTATAGTAAGTAACTTAGTATAAAATGAAGTATAATTGTGATTTGTCTGTTAAATAGCAATGCTATCAGACACGCATTACATTATAATCAATCAATATGTGCATGGTTATTTAAGAATGACAAATTCGCAGTAAATGATATAAATGATATATATATATATATTGCATTAAAATATCTAACACCCGGAAAGTTGGGGGAGGGGTGTATGGTTGTGTACAGTTTCGAGCAGAGGAATGAAGTAGATACAAGACTACATCAGTACGGAGTTTTGAAAGAGAGAACTTAGCTAAGGCCGAGGTCGATACTTTTCAAGTGTTGATCGAGTAGTGTGTTCGTGTGTGAATACCACCAAAATTTATGAGTGAACCTTGCGTGCAGACTTCTTATGTCAGTCATTTTGTATATGAATGGTTTGAGATGAAGAGGGCTGATTTGCGGTGGGACACAACCATACTTCTCCTGACACACCTAACACACACACACACACACATATATATATATATATATATATATATACCATATGGTACAAAATCGCAGTGTTTACTTTAAAAAAATCCCCGAACCGCAACTGCCAATATTTTCCTGCGCATAAAAATAAAATACATCGAATTGGCAAAAGAACACAAACTATTCCACTTCATTTCTATCGACACACACACACACACATATATATATATATATATATATATGAGCACATGTGCGCTCACAAATTCAATGAGAAAGAGTTGCATTCCATTGTGCCAAGGCCGCGTTTTGTTGTTACATTCAGCGCATGCGCAGCACTAACATCCGGTTAGGATCTGTCTGCCTGAGCTTTATGTTAAATATTATATTTTAGGGAAAGTTTTGTCGTGAAACGGTGTAAAGACGTACTATATGTCATAGGTAAACTATCCATTGTTAACAGTTTAGCTGTACGTTATTTGACGTAGGTCCTGTTTATCGTATGGTACCATTATATCGGTTATAACGCTTTATATTAAAAATAATTTTAAAGGACTTAGTCTTGAGTTAGTCATGTATGATGTAACAAACATGTTTCAGTGTTTGTCCATTCTAACAATCTAGAATATCAGACGTTTCCCTTTTTCAGAAATTAATAACCTATAATTGCTATGCTAATAAGTGTATAAACCATGATGACATTTATTAGTAGGGGGGTCTAATTGGTTCATAGACATAGAACCTTAATTAGATCTAGACTTGATACGAAAGACTGAATCAGTGAGCCACTGGATCATTGAATGTGCATTGCATAATCATGATAATTCAATTAACTGTTTTAGTTTTAGGCTTGGCCCTGGAAGATTTCGATCTAACTGTCAATGGTTGATAGCATCTAAGCATGTGTTAATTTTTTTACAAACCAAGACGTTTTAGATTTAAGTGTTGTTATAGTTTATTCCTTGTTATGCAGCTTAAATTTTGTTGCTATGTCACGTGTATGTCAAATATGTTATGGTTCCATGGTTGGAAAGATAATCATAATTTTTATTAAATTAGTTGTTTTATTTAAATCATTTTTTACGACATGTACCTGAATTTCTTTGCTACATTTCTTGCATGTGTCCTGCCACCGTGCTTTCCCACAACCTTAGTCTTATCAGGGTATAACCACACACAATATGTAAGATTTTTCTGTCAAGACATTGTGAAGTTGACAAGTATCAGATATGAATATGTGTGGATGCTTACCTTATAATATAACTAATTAGTGTATACTCATCATGATTAAACACTTAAGTGCTTAACATTAACTAAATGATGTGACTTCATTGTCAGATCATCCCTCAAGTTCATCCAACAGCAGTATGGCTTCACTTGACACATATTGTGTTGATCTGATTCTCCCAAGATCACCCCAATCATAGATTTGTGAGAATTGTCACTAATTAGTATGACTTTTTAGGTTATGTGGTGTTGAAATATAATTTCAATTCATTATAGATATATGTAAAAATAATTGTCTAGCATAAGGAACAATTGATTTTAAAAAAACGTTTAATTTTTTCACTACAACTAGTACAATTTCATTGAAAAGTTATCATAAAAATCAAATTAGTTATTTAAACAAAAGTGCAGTGATTTAAATCAGACAACTCTATGTGTTTATTTTCATAATGTGATCTTGATGTATTCATACCTCTGAACTTCTGGTCAGATTTTGTCAGTTGTTGTTTTAGCACATTCCAGTTTGCATTGAAATTTACCATATGCCCATGTGGACTATGCAAACAACACATTTAGCAGCTATTTTTGGGTATGTTGAAGGTATTAGAAGATGCTGTGTCCAGTAAATTTGATTAACAAGCTGTCAGGTTCATTAGGTGGTGATCATGATGGTGTTGATCATGCGGTCGGCAATAGATTAAATAAAGGGATAGTTGGCATTGACAAAGGATCAAAAGCCTTTTGTAATCAAGCCAACTTTCAGCCAGATCCCAAAGTTGGCATAAAAGTGAGGTTAGACTGTACTTAACTTAGATACACATTAAAAGTAATTATTGAAATGATATGAATCTGTGATTATAGAAATATTCAATTATTCATCATAGTTCAATATTTGAGGTATTCTGTTACTGAGGGTAACAGACACTGTCACCTTAATAATTATCCACTGATATGCTTTGTTGGTGGCCAAATCCAATTAATCTGTTCTGTGATTGTACGTTAGGTGGGTAATAACTGTAGACATCGCATTTTGATATTTTTGTATTATATCAGTTAGTGATAAAGTATGTCTGAATTGAATTTAATCCACTTCTTCCCAAAAGGGAGCTTTAGTCCAACTGGGATTAAATCCAGGCCAACCAGTAGTTAGAACAGTTTGCTGGAAATCTGTTGATTGTGTTGGTTAATTTCAGCTCATACTTGTGTTTGATTGATATTTCCATCAGGCTTTATGGTGGGGTATCAGTGCCAAAACTATTTTTAAATGCTCATTTTATTGTGAAGATGTGTTTAAACATTTGATCAAGATATACCATCTTCAGTATAAAATAGATACGTAAAAGATTTTAACAACTTTTCCATGTATCATCCTCAATGCTGCTTGTATGTATGTAATTGTAATTTTATGGTTCCATTCAATTTTCAGATGTTCACTTGACTTGGAGTTTTTACAGAGATCTATTAAGCATGTTGGATGTTACCGTCAAGACCTTAGATGGTCAGAATCGGTCTTTTTCTGTACCTGATGATGTAAGTATTTATACATTGTTTACAGTTTTCTTAACTACAATATCCTATTATTATATATTTCTGCTAATGACAGAGATACTTTAAACTCCTTGATTCTGTGATGTTTGATCTACTTTAGTGATATTTTATTGATGAAATTTTCAAAAAAATAGTTTAAAAGGCGTTTTATTTATTTCTTGCCTGCTTGACTAAAATATTATTTTATTATGCCCTAAAAATGACATAAAATCAATTTTGGTTAAGAATGTACTCCACTGAGTCATTTGACTCAGCACAATGCAGTACCCCAAATCTTTTGCTCTGTGTTTTTCAAATATGGGGTATTTGCTTTAACCTCTCATAGGCTTCAGGAGACCTGGACCAATCAAAAGCCTTGTTACTAAGCTTTATTAACATACTCGATATTAGCTTTTCACATAGTAAAACTGACACAAGTAATTGATTTAATTCGTATTCACGATTTTATGGCATTTGTAAAATGTGTGAGTTCTATCAAAATAAAAATTAATTATTTCCTGGTTACTAAATTAAAGATAATTTTGGAGTAGCAAATGGCAGTTCAATCAGAGGTTTCTTTCTAAGCACTTTTTAAGTTGGCTTTATGTTTGAGTATATTAGAGAGATACTTATATTAAATATTCTAAACATCATTGAATCATATATATATATATATATATATATATATATATATACACATAATGAATGTAAACAGAATGTCAATTTTGTTGTCTTCCTGAATTACTTTTACCAGATAAATATCAAAAGAGCTGACAAATACTATATTATGGGTAACTGTTTTATTTAAATATTGACCATTTGATAAAGACCATAACTACATGAAAATAAATTCCTTCAAATAGTACTAATAGTAGACTAAGCTTTACTTCCAAATATTTTTATCTATTGTACAGTTATTTAAAAAAAATTACTAGGTAGTGCTTAACACACATTCTACTCACGATATCCAAAATTCTTTGTTGTATGTTGGTGAATAAGAAATCCATTGAATGATAAATAATGTTTGGAAACTTGACTATATATATATATATATGCGTGACATTATTAAATTTGTTCATGATGACTGTGTCTTAATTAATAATAAAGTATTTGTGTGTGAGAAATTAGATTTATGTTTGAAATCATATCAAATTATTTGTTTTCATTTTTAAGATCACAGTGAGAGAGTTCAAAGAGAAGATTGCAAACTCCATTGTAAGTATTTATTAAGAGTTCTTTAAATATTACTCTCTCACTTGTACATACACAATTAAATCTGGCTGGAGACCCTATATAGATGTACGAATATTGTCTTACTGATTATTTTGTAACTGTATTATGTGAATGATACTAAAATGTATTAATTTTTATCAGTTGTTGCTTACATTAAAAGATTATTTCATGATACATTTACACCTGAACTGCAATTAAATTGGGACATCATGGAATCTGCCAATTCTCGAATTGTAATTTTCTGCAAAATTTACTGTGAATTTATTTACCTGTGCCTGAGTCATACAAATTATTACCTTTTTCCTGAAAAAAATTCCAGGGTAGAGCTGTTTTTTTCCCCCCAGCATTGTATACCTTATCAGAGTACAAAACAAACTTCATAATTGGGTCATAGTTATCTGTTTAATTTGAATAAGTGGAATTATATATTGTATAATATTTACTATAAGATCTGGTACCTTGGAGATATTAGACATGACCGTTCAATTCCGGAATTGGAATTGATGGGCAATTTTGGAATTGCTACAAAAAAAATCCACAAGTTAATGTACCATTTAATTTTTGACAATCCTACTTGGGATATAAACTATTCCAAGTAGGTATTCGGGATAGGTATTTGGAGTACCTACTTATGATAAAAATTACTATGTGAAAAAAAGAGTAGGAAAAAAATGGAATTGGAATTAATAATTTTGGAATAAATTTGATGTGGAATTGAACTTGACAAAATGGAATTGACCCCATGTCTGGAAGATGTACTATTACTCTGTGATTAAGGTATATGTCAGTTACCTGGAGCTTATACAGTTCTAGTAGACTCACAGGCACAAACAAGTGATTTGTTTGCTGTATTGTATGTATCCCAATTAATGTATATCATTAGACAATATTTTAACCCGAGATGTATATAAACCTGAACAAGTTTTCGGGCAATAAACATATTACCTGATCATACAGATTAACTGTAACATATATATATATATATATATATATATATATATTGAAATATCAAAAGTACAGTAAAACTCGGATATATCAAACTCGCTTAGAACAAAATACCGGCTTATTTCAAAGTATGTTGTTGGTCCTGCCAAACTCCCATTTACTTCCATAGTAAACAGCTTCGTTTACATCGAATTATATATATCGAAAACTTGGCTTTATCGAATTTCGAATCCCTGTGGCATCAGAAGCACTGTAATTTACTATGCATATATCGAATTGTGTCAATACTGTTGTATTTCATAATCACATGTACACGTAGATAATTCAATTTTAGGGTAAGTAATAAATTGGTTTGTAACATGTACGTATATCGTTATTGACTGCTGACTATATTATCATTTCATTAATTATTTGATAAAAGTTATATATATCACTTCAGCTATTACGAACTACGTGTATATCAAAGTATTTTCGTAGGTCCCCTGGACTTCGATATATGCGAGTTTTACTGTAGTTTAATTAATATTATAAACCTGATGAAGATAGGCAGTAGCAATGTACCATACACAGACTTTAAGGCATACTGTGTCAATTGAAACATTTGTGTTGCTGGTACACAAAGTGTTTACTGTAAGTGTGAAACACCATGAATCATTTCCTTATCTGGATAAGTACTGGTATTACTGCAAGGTACCAGCAGACATCTTGTTTGACAGTTTATTTTGAATAAAAAGCCACAATACACCAAACATGAAAGGTTTTTTTCTGTGTGGCAAGAGAAATTTGTGTTGAAAATTATACACATGCTATTATTGGTAACACTGTATATTGAGGTATTCTATTTTTCAACCAGATCATAATAATCAGAAATTAAATAACCATTTTAATACTGGCCATCGTCACAAATAATAAAATTACAAAATGTTTGGTGTCATTGTCCTAAGATTAGTGGGGGGGGGGGTTATGTAGTGTTACCAATATACTGGAACCAAATTGATCCAGAACTTTGGTTTCTTTATATATATATATATATATCAAATATTCACACTGACTGCGGTACCCTATGTGAGCATTTAACCAATTAAAATGGTCTGGATACCAAGGGCTCCACCCACAACACTGTGACACCACCACATAGCATACCTGTAATCTATATAGAGATATTGCTATGGAGGAATTTACTCCAGTTCAATGCTTAGAACGGGCAAAAAGTTATTTAAATCCACAAATTAATTTACCATTTTATTATTTTAATTCAGAGCTATTTCTTCCATGTTAATCCTACTTGGAATATAAACTCCTCGAAGTAGATATTCTGAGTAGGTTGGATGGATGAATGTTGTTTAACGACACATCGGCACAATTTAGGCCATCCAAGTAGGTCGGAGTACCTACTCATGGTAAAAAGTATTAGGCCAAAAATAGTCTGTAAAAACGGAATTGGAATTGAGTGGAAATGGAATTGCCCCCATGTCTTTGATAATGTGTCATTATGCTATCTTACTCTTGTGGCACTTATAGAAATGTGCTATTTTGGAGTTTGTGTGATCAGATCCTTCCTTGCATTACCTGTATCTGTGTGATTTTTCATCTGATCATCTCATTTCAATAGGTAGTAGCCTCTTCTTATACGTGACCCACCTGTGACCAGAAACGTGACTAAACAAAGCTCTCTGTCATTCACTTAAAACAATGAACAAATCTTAATGGTAAAAAATGCATCATATGTTGTTGAACGTTTAAATCTAGGTCTAACTCACACGATGTCAGTGATGTCGAGCAGTTAAAGTTATTTACAAATGTTGTTGGAAATTGGTAGAAATATTTTTATTCACAGAACATCTCTACAGACTCTCAGAGGGTGATATTCCAAGGACGAGTACTTCAAGATGACAGGAACCTAAATTTTTATGGTGAGAGTGAAAATATGTGAATGTGTGCGCATACCAACACACACACACAGATTATATATATTTAGAGAGAAAGACCTTATAGTTATAGTTGGTCAGTTTGCCATATTTGTGAACTTTCAAAATCTAAGGATATGGGCTCCATTGCTTCTTGAATGACCTGGAAGTAATAAAAATATATAATAAGTACCAGCAATGAATAGATTCATGGAAATATGGGTTTTGTATCGATATACAAGTCTCAGATTTCTGAGCCAGTGCCATTTTGTATGAATTTTTGTGTGTATGTCTCCTGACAGACATACGTGCACACACAGTCCAATGGTATTAGCAATTACTTGTATTCTTGTTCTTTGTTCTTAAGATGTTAATGGTAAGACATTACACGTTGTCCAGCGTCCACCGCCTTCGGCCCGACAGAGTGCCACAGCTACGAGAGAGAGTCAACCAGATCAAACGGATCGACCCGGTGAAATGAGAACATTTGTTGGCTCATTCACTCTTCCTTCAGATATTGCAGATCCTAATGAGGTTCAGGTATTGTTTCGTTGGTTTTAAATTAGCCGTTATCATTTTATAAATAGAAGTCTTGCCGTTAGCCAGGTTGTGTATAAATGGGTTGTATATTGTATAAATAAGGGTTAGATCTGAGGTAAACTATGTTTGATATATAAATTGGATGGTTTAGGTAGACGGTGATGTGAGTGTGATTTCCTGCGTTGTCCATCCTTTTCTGTGACAGCTATGCCACCACACACAACACATACGCAGACATGATTGATACTGTTACTTTATTGATGCGTCTTTTTTTAGAACATTGTCCAGAGCGTGTTGGCTGGACTGGGTGATGTCGGACGTAACGCTCGTATATCAACAAGTTCTTCTGTAAGTTTAGCATCTAATTATCTAGATACTGTGCCAGAGTTTCTGTGTTTATTTCGATGATCGCTTAATAATGATATGTCTGTACTGTTGTTATTGATTTTATTTTGTGGCGTTTCGTTTAATTGACAAAACTTCTCTTTTCAGTATTACAACCAAGTTAGATTTAAAAACAAACTATATGTGTGAGAAGTCAATAAATACTTCAGTTTTTATTTCCAGCAACTGTAACATATAAAATAAACTACCTATCAGCATAATTTTTTTTTTAAATACTAAAAACCAGTTATTAAAATGTATCTCATTTTCACCATATTTCCAAACTATTTAGTAGACATCTTTACCAAAAGATTTACATAGTACATGAATTAAATATAAAACCTCAGATGGCATTTGCTGCCAAGTACAATTTTATTAGACTAACAGCAAGTTTGAGAATTTTATGATTGCATATTTTACATGTTTGTCCCAACCTATGTACTCGTATAAGTTTACTAGTGGTCCACTATACCGTCATTTCTTAAACTGTGACACTAGTGTTATAAAAGACACTTCTCATGGGTAATAAATTGTGACACAGGGAAAAATTATAAACATTACACTTTAATATTTGAGTCCTTTTTTCATGCTAAATTAACTAATTCAAATGCATTTGTTCAAAAAGACACAGAAATTTTACAAGTACCAGAAATGGAATGTTTTGCTAAATTTGTTAGCCATATAGATTTTATCTTTTAAATTAGACCAGTTATTTTAGACAAGTATGTACTAAACAATGTCAAATAAATCACCCCAAACCAGATTATTAATCAAATGTTTCTCTGACACATACCTGTCATTCCCCAAGGCTACATCATGACTTTATTCAATTTAGTTTTGGTGGCTCTCCAAATGAACAATAAAAGAAACAGTTCAAGTTATAATTTATCCACACGTATTTATTAGCTGTATTAGTTTTTGAGTTTTGGACTAAAATACAAAAAATATTTGGTTGAGCGGGTTATTATTTTTCTGGAGCTCCATCCATTATATTTTCTTGAACAGGTTTTGTTGTGTAGAATGTCTTCTTATCTAAATTGGATAAAGATAGAAATAATGAAGAATTATTTCTATCCAGTTGATACAAACAAACAATTTTCTAAGTTAAGAGTTTACAGTACCCCCATGGTCTAATTGGCGTGCATTGGACCACCGATCACTACCACCTGAGTTCGAATCTTGGTGTGGGCATATCTGAATGGTGTTTCGTCTATGACTTTGCTTATTCCTAATTGAACAATATTTTGTGGAACAAGCTGGCATGTCATTTGCTGTCTGACATAGTTTATACCTGAAATGGACGTATCAGGTTGCAAATAAATGTCATCCATCATGTCTTACAGAGTGACGGCTCATCTGTTGATGTACGTATTAACCTTGGTCAGATAGGACCCGGTCCTCAGGGACAGAATGAAGCTCAGAACAGGTTACGTCTCGCAGAGAGGATGATAGCTAGAGCTCGTAGAGTCTTGGATACATTTGAGGTATGAGAAAGTTTTATTTTAGAAACATCAGTTTTGTTTTATATATATATATATATATATATATATATATATATATCATATATACTTTTTGAATGTATACCTCATGCATGACTAGTGCTGAGGCTAAAGAATTCAACTCATTCGTGACCTTACTAGTGATCCATAAACAATTGAACAATTCATTACACACATACCACTCTGACCTAAATCTACATTAGTTGTTAGGTGGAGTCAAGTGAACATCTTAAAAATGTGGACGAAAGTGTTATGAAATATCAGATGGCTTTTAGCAACAGTTTGAAAAATAGAAGTCCTTTTGTCATATTTACGAAGTGCAGTTTTTTCAGAGGCACTTTATAGGTCTGTTCCAGTTCATTTTGTTCTTTACAGACCTGCTTCAATTAATTAATCGAATCTTGTTGTGGGCATATCTGAAGGTTGTTTCATCTTTGACTTAGCCTCATTACCTTTGGAGGTTGCTCGGCCCGTTTAGCATACCTTGTGCGGCCTTAAACTTTAATTATCTAATGTGATGAATCTGTGTACATTAGTGGTTGACCAGGAGTGACATAGTAAAACTATATGCTGGGTAATTAGTAACTATTGGTAATGTTTTGAATTCTGAAAATTACTGCTAAAACTTTGTTAGAATATTCATGAATAGTGAAAGTCATATGATATGCACAATTTTCAGTGGACTGAAACTGAACATTTTCAGTCCAAATAGTTGGGTGCAAGCTCTTTTACTTTATAGCTGTTTCCATGGTATACTGGACTGTGCTACGGTTAAACCAGACAGTATTTGTAGGGTTTTGAACAGGCTTCAAATAAAATAACTGCACTGCTATTCATAGAACTGTCTTAATTATGCTAAACAAAGCACTCGCTGACTCACTCAGTTTTGTCAACTATGATCTGTTGTACAATATTAATTATTATAAATTAAACTGAAGAAAAAATAGCTAAAAAATAAGTTGTGAAAATATTTGTCATCTTTTAGAATGCTACAGGTGATGAGGAAGATGCCATGGAGATATCACCTAATGAAGGTGGTACACCAGAGCGTGATCAAACAGAAGCACAAATGCCAGCTGAGTCAAGTACAACCACTAGCTCCAGACCAGGAGATAACAACAGACAGATGGATGACACTGAGAGAATGAGAGCAGATGATGAAAGTGATACACGCCGCTCTCCTGATAGACAAAATAACAACAACAGACCTGCTGGCTCGTCTAGTGATGATACAAGGTCTGTATATTGGGGTCTAAATATTATAAAATAATTTTCATATTTAAGTAGATGACTAAATATAAGAATATAACTTACTTTACTGATTACTTTCTTTGATATAATATCAAGATTTACTTTGCTTCATATTTTAAATTTTTACAAAGCTAAACTAGATGATTGTAAATGTGAAAGAGCGAGCCCAAAATGTGTATCTTATTGTCTGAATGTGGGAAAAATGGATTAACTGTTCACAAAAATATGGCATGTAAAACATGGAGCTTTTATACACACTAGAATTATGGTTAAATTAATACAGGGACAAAATAATCCTGTTATATTTCTCTATGATAATGGGATAGTTTTTGAATATTTATAGCTCTGGGTAATTATTGATGTTATTTATACTTGTCTTAAGGTCATTCATGATGAAGTAATAGCAAATGATAATTGCATAAGTAGTAAATCAAAATTACACATACAATGTAATCTCATTTTGATAAAAGACATTTTAGTGAAACCTCCTTGAATATGGTCATAATAATGGTCAACTTCATCTTTTATTCACAATTAATTGGCTGCCTCTTTCACTTTCTGGAAAGTTTAGCAGGACTTTCCTCACACAAACCTAAATTTAGAATGAAATCTGCCACACGTCATATTTCTATATAAGACTAGTTTAAAACGCAGACTGATTGTTGTGTTTTTAGTCCATTATTCTATATTACAATTAGTTAATGTACCCTTGAGTCAATATTTGAATTGGTCCCCTGCTTTTTGTGCAATCAGGATAGTCCGAGTAACTGTTTTGAGTTAGTCCCTTACATTGTCAGCCCAGGTCATATTCAGTGTTCTGGTTTATGATCATATCAGCTAACAATGTAAAATTCAAGTTGGATCAGAGTATAATGATTTCTGTTGTTCTGCCGTATTGTATAAAGACTGAGTTTTGTGTGTTTTTTCACATTTGTTTTTCAAAGAATTTGTTCTTCTGGGTTTATCTCACGAATCCTCCTTGGATCATTTCCGATTTTGTAGTTTGTGGGATATGTTTCTCCAGAGTCACTGATGGGTGCCTCTGTGGTCTAGCAGTAGCGTGTTGAATCACAGATCGCTACCACCCTTGTTCGAATCTTGGCATGGGCATATCTGAAGATTGTTTCATCTTTGATTTCGCTTCATTACCTTTGGAGGTCACTTGGCCAATTTAGCCTACCTTGTGCACAAAAGTGGCCGTAAAACATCAATCATCATCTTCTTCATCCAAACAGTCACCTCTTGGCTATACATCTGAGGTGTGACCAATGTCGAGGCTAAAAACTCCCCACATAAAATCAGTCTTCATCCATTTTTTAAAAAGGTTCACTTAGCAAACAAATCAAGGAGAGCTTTTTTCACTTAATTTGATAGTTTTTGCAAATATGCAATAGATAGTATAGATAATAAAATTGTACTTCATTTACTTGATATATTCTGTATTTTTGTTGTAGGACTCCCAGCACAAGATATTTGGCTCAGCTTCTTAGAGATGTATTTACCATTAATAGACGCCTACAGCCACATCTAGAGAGATATGAACAGCTAATGGAGCAAGATCCCAGCTTTGGGAATGACGATGTCAGTATAATTTTGTCGTGTAACTAATGATTGCTGTCAAATATTTTTGGGAACAAAAGATGCCTCTTAAATTAATTTATTGTCGGATCATGTCTAGATATTTTATGATGGAAATGTAACATTAGTTTATACCTGGATGTTGCTTTAGAAAGAGGTCTGTATGTGGTTGCATTTAATGTAGAACAATTTTACACATATGTGAATCTAAGTGTGCGTTCTCCGCATAATTGGTGTTATTTCCCATGACAGAGCGATGGTGCTAGGACGGCTCAACGTCTCTGTGATACGGTATCTAGGGTGATGCACTATGTGAGCCATATTTATCACCACCTCAGTGACTTAATGGTCGACCTACAGCAAGACGTACCGAGGGTACTCCGATCTAATCCTGTCACGCAACAAGTGGCCATCGTACAACAGACCATACCCATACAGGTAACGAGATCTGACAGTTATCATGATCAAATTTATGGAAGCTGTGCCTGACTGAACTCTCCGTTCAGTCATACTATCTATTGCCAAGTTAATGGATTAAAAACATATTGTAGGAAGTAATCTGTGATTTTTGTTTTTAGAATAATGATCTAGATTAATTAAAGCCCCATTACTAGGAGGAGCCACTCACTGCAGTGATAAACCAAATAAGATATGCATAATATTCAATAAATCGTTAGAATAATCAGTATTATTCAGTAATGAAAGCAGCATTGAACAGGCAAATTTGCATCTAATCTTTGCCTACAACCTGTTCCACAAAGTTGGGGCTGATACATGAAATGCACAGTTGCTCTATGACTAGCTGAAACATAGATACCTCCCCCCCCCCACAATAGAATCTGACTGGATGACTTGAGTTTTGTGATGAATTTCTCATAGAGAAGAGGTCATACAAGTTATTGAATGATATAGAAGTAAAAACCATCTTGAGTATAAATTAAGTTTCTAATCTAATGCCTTGCTCTGTTATTTTTATAATATTTACGTGTATTACACTGAGACATGAGCTGTAAGGGTGGTTGAATAGTGCAGTTAGTAGGACTTCATACTTCCTCCGAGTCTGGGCTCGCATCCTTTTTATGCCTTTGTCTGTTGGATGTTTCCGCTGATCATCGCATTTCCTTACAAAGTGGCTTCTTGGCTATGTGTGTCCCAGGTGTGACCAGCCTGGGGCTAAACAGAGATCACTCACTTAATCAGATGAGGCCTTTACTGTCTTGAGATTTCAGTTGGTGTAAAATTGTAGACTTAAGCCAGAAAATTATTATATAAAACATTATGGCAAGATGATAATATGGCATTGTTTGAATTGGATGATAGAGTTATCAAGTCACATCACATATTAATGTGTTCATTCACTAGCTGTTTTATCTCCCCATATAAGAGTTGACTGCTAAAAGTATCTTTTTGGGGTAAATTATACCATCTCTAGTTTAACATTTCTAGCAGGGGAGTTTGATTAAATATGCATTATTGTTATTGGGAGTTATACATTTAATATGCTGAATATGTTTTTAAATGAGTCTCTCTCTATGTGTGTGTGTGTGTGTGTGATGAAATGTACAAGTTGAGCTATAATATATAGTGATGACATCAGTTTTAGCTTAACTTGTATGTGCTTATTTAATAAAATGCTGTTCGTGTGTGTATGTGTGACTCCCTCACTCAATATTTGTTTATTATATCTATCCAATAAGCTCAGCTGTTTCTGTGTTATCCATATTTCTGTCCTGTCTTTATAGGCTCAGATCAATGTTACTGGAGTTTCACCAAGAGGTAGTCCACAATTATCTAGAAGATCCACTACTTCCTCTACTGTCCAAAGTACAGCAGCCTCTGCAACATCAACATCATCATCTTCTTCTTCATCATCTTCATCATCCACTGTTACAGGATCTGCCCCAGCCAATATCAGGATGGTAAGTTTATAAAGTCTACCAGGATGACACTGACACTACATTGTGGGGGGGGGGGTACAGTACACTCCATACCTGACATAGTGCTTTTCTTTGCTTGATTTATTTCAAAGTACAAATCGTATAATTCTGTTATACTACTATTGATAAACCATCATGTGATTATTCCGTAGAACATCACAGAGATAACATCATATTTTAACAACAGACCTAGATTTAGATGTAAATTTAGCAAATGGATCCCATTCGTTGCACTGAAGGAACATACTGTTTTTTAAGCCATCCTCAGTCAGATGACATTTTTCTGGGTGCCAAAAAGTCTCTATAGTGAAGTAGATGATGTTTATATGTACAAGTATTTCAGAGCTAACTTGGCTGATGTAGGATTCTGACAGAGGAGTTTTAAACTGCAGTGAATATGACATTGGTTGGGAATATGATTACGTCTATGATGTTTACTGATTAAAATATTTTTTTATTATTCTAAGCCCTTAGTTATATGAATCAAAGTTAATGTTGTTGTGTTTGTTCTCTCAGCAGGGATCCCCTCTGAGGTTTAGCAGACCCATTGGTATGGTACCTCCTGTGGTCGGTTTCAGTCGTGGCCGACATCCGTTTATGATGATGGATGTCAGACCCCAAAACTTGCACATCAATAACATCACAGCGCAGATCGTTAGGAATAGTACATCAGCTGGTACTAGTACTACTGGTACCACCACTTGTAAGATCTGTTTTTAGAGATATATTCTTTACTTTGCACTAAACAAAAAAAATCCAACTTATTTGCATTTAAAAAAATTAAAGCCAGCTAGCTGTGTTCGGACTGTAATAGAATCATTGTTATTTACGAACAGCATCCAGTAGTGGTTCCACCACAGATGCAACAACAGGAGCGACACCCACCACACAGCCATCTTTGGGTACGACACCAGCTACTGGTGGTGCCCAGCTACCATTCCAACTTCCACCCGGTATCTTTGGAGGACAGTTGCCTCCAGGAGCTGAACACCTACCACGTCCCATACTGCAGAATATAATCCAGATGGCAGCACAGTCAGCTATGGGAAGTCTTACTGGCCAGCCACAAGGTAATTTGATTTTGTGTTTTCTCCTCAGAATAACAAAATAATAAACCTTGTAAGGTCTCGTGGTTGCTCGTAAATTTGGATAAAGATGTTGATTTCTGTTTTATGGATACAACGGAATTGTTTAATTAAAATCAGCTTCAAACAGCTTTCCCTCAGTTTGAAGGACTTCGGACATTGTTTAAATTTTTTGGTCTCGTGTGACCCTCATTTGGTGGATTGAGAATTTCCACTTCTATCAGTTCCACCATCACACATTATTGAAGTATATCAGTAATTGTAGCTGACCTTTCTTCATCCTTCGACATCTTTTATCTCGTTCTTAGTATAGTTTTACTAACAAAAAATATATTTTGATTTTTATTAGTCACAACTACAATATTAGTAATAAGTTGTACAAATCTTGTTTAGCTTCTCCTGTAGATCTAATAATGGACTAAGATTCAGTCATTATAATGCAATATGCGGGAAAGAAACAAAGATATAAAAGTGTTTTGTGAAATGAGGAGATTTAGTTAATAAAACAAATTAAATGATGAAATATAATTTTTCTGCTTTATAAACTGATGGGGCAGCTGGGCACAGATCTCAGCCACCCAAGTTCAAATCTTTGTCCAAACCTTATAATGCTACGACGTCGGAGAATGCACAAAAAAGATATCAATAAATCAAATCAATAAATCAAATCTCAGCATGGGGCTGTCAGAAGGGTGATTCATCTTTCACTTCACCTCATTACCTTTGGAGGTCGCTCAGCCAAATTAGCCTACCTTTTGCACAAAAGTGGCCGTAAAACATCAAACATTTTCTGATTGAAGTTTTATGGTAGTTGTGTAAGATTATGACAGTTAAATATGTCAAAGGTAGAATTATGGTATTGACTAGGATTATGGTAGTTTTGTATCTTTATAGTATTTGCTTATTAACATGGTAGTTGTCTAAAATAGTAGATAGTTGGGATTATCATAGCTTTAAAATCATTATTGTGTTTGTTTGCTAGCATGGTGTAGCTATGTATTATAGTAGTTTGTGTAGAGCTATGGTAGCTTCATATCATTACTGAATTTGTGCATTAGTGTGGGAATTGTGTAGGATTCAGTTCACTTTATGCCCATTTCTCAGTATTTCTCATTAATTATTTCTCACAAAGTGATAGTGATATCTCAGGATGGTACAACATCGGCCAGTAACACTCCCTCTACAGCTACGGGTAGCTCCTCCGCTACCACTACAACCACTACTGGCTCACGTCAGACATCTGTTCCTAGTAACCCTCAGTCCGGTCAGACACAGACGGGCACCACCCAGACGGACACGACACAGTCCAGGACCGCTCCGGAGAGTCAGCCATCACAGCCACATGGAGCTACTTTTGTCTTCCCAGGACCTAGGCCTGGATTGATTCCACCACCCGGATTCATGGGTACAATGCATGGATTGGACCCATATTTGCCGTGTCATTCGAGGTTTTTTGTTCCAAGACAACAGGATGTGCCATCTGGTGGCTCCACCGGGCAGACCGCTAGTAATGATGGCCAGGTAAATGTTTTTAATTTATAGTTTGCAAATTGTTAGCATTGCTCAGTATTGATATTGATAACAGCTTCTAGTTTATAATATGAATCCATGTGAAGCCAAATTGTTTTTTTAATGTTCAGAATGGTGTATTGTGGCAAGTAATTCATTTAGTGAAAGATTCTTTGTTTTGGATTTCCTGTGTTGTGTGTGTGTGTGTGTATGTGTGTTAACACTGACATTAATGTTTTGATCTGTTTTTTTCTAGCCTAACAATGCCCTAGCTGATGTTTTGTCTGGTATCATCTCATCAATTGTCAACCAGATCCCATCTGCAGCAGGTCAGTGTTCGGTGTACATATAAAATCATACCATTTCAAGGGGGAGGGGGCTATGTTCTGTCCCCTTATGTCAATTCTTTTGGCATTTACTATCAGTTCTCTGTTGTATTTATATTTAAGACAGCCTAGTAATATCAAGATTTATATTGGAACTGTTTATAATAGAGTGTCGGGAAGATTTATCTCAGAACTGGACAGATAATGAGACCTCTCTTGTGGAGTGTGAGAAGTAATACTTAACTCTCAGTTGTCATGACTGATATACACACACACACACAATCATGCATCAGGCCAAGATGTATACTCCTGAGCCCTCCTTGTACTGTAGGATAAGTGCTGTCAAATTTTACTTAACCATATCTAATTCATTTGTCCCATTAAATATCAGCATTTTTCAAATTAAATAATCTGATAATGCGACGCAAGGAACTTTTGTACTCCATATGCTGAATTTCATTATCCACCAAAGGAAACTTGTCTTTGACAAAGGTAGGATTCAAGATTTTAAAATTTAGGGAAATGTAAAAGGCATGATTTATGGTTCACAGAGCCTAGTCCGGGTATGTTACGAGGCTTCAGACTATTGTTGATATCATGAAAGATATTAATCTGCATGGTTTTTGAAAGGTTTTCTGTTGACAGATGCTTGTTTTAATATTTTTTCTTCTAATATAAATTGACTCTGGTTACCTTTGGAGGTCGTTTGGCCCATTTGACAGATTTATCAGTTTTACAATACTAGTATATTACATAGTATATTACCTGTATGAATAATTAAAACTTTTATGTAATTTGCTATAAATTTATTGAGAAAAAAAAGTACCAATGGTGTAAATAATTTTACGATCTTACAATACATACTGTTTTCATAAATTTCAAACTCTGCTGTTTACTCTTTGATGTATATGTCACAAACAGACTGTGTCAAATGGAAGAACCATTTTAATTAAAATTTAATTGCTAACAAAAGCACATATGCCTTTATGTTGGTGTTAAATATTGATAATAATAATGTATATTTAATAAAGCACCCTTACTAGCAGGAGCCATTCAAAGGCACTGTACAAATAATATGTAATACAATAATACCCCAAAATAATATGTCTGCAAAAACCCTATAAGAGATTTAAAAAATAACTATTATTTATCTGTGAAAGTGACCTTGAACATGTGTGTTTTTAGAAGAGATATAAAATTTGGTATTTGGTATTAATTACTAGTGTTTAGGAAATTTTAGCATATTCATATATTTTGTCTGTAATGATTGCATTGTTGACATGTGACCTTTTTGTTTTGATACATTTTCGTTCTAACTGACCAGGTGTGGCTCATGTGGAAGTACATACTCCTGGGACACAGACATCCACGTCACAAAGTCAATCTTCATCTGTGTCAGCTTCAACAAGACAAACTACAACTACAAGTGGCACCACCACATCTCCAAATCCTGCCATAGATGAACTTCGTAATCTGCTCCAGTCTGCTGTAAGTTTTCCAGGTGGAGTTTGAAATTACTTCATTTTTATGGGAATGTATAATAAAAGAGTTTTTTTTAAAGATCTGAATTTTATCGTCCCCTGGTTTAATAAGCCCAGATAATATTATTGGTCAGGTGTCAAATGGAGCTACCCTTTCTGCTATATAAATAACCAGAAAAATATTGCAGAATCCATGAAGTTTTCATTGGCGATTGACATCTTTCAGAGAACAGCAACAAACGCCTCATCCAGCCAATCAGGGACAGGAGCAGAATCGAGTCAGCCAGCCAACCAGCAGAGACCAATGGGTGAGGAGATGTTTGCACGTCTTCTCTCCGGTATAGGTAATTATGTATCGCAGGCCGCCATGGGTCAACAGCCCTCTGAAACGATTTATGACTTTTCGATGTCCTTAGGTCAGGAATATTCCAGAACAAATGAAGGTTAGTTTGTCTTACATCAGTCTGATTTGATGCTTGAACATAAGAATTTTATAACCCTGTTTATTTCTGTTTTCTAATATCTCATAGATATTATACCACAATGAAGTTATGTTTAATTAAAAGTACAGTAGGCCCCCATTATAATGTGGTCGTTGGGGTCCACAACTTACCGACTGCATTATAGGTTGTCCAGGAAGATTCCATACAACTGTTCCCAGTAATTGTTTGATCATTTGTTGACATAAATATTACCTCAGTGTTTGTGTGGAAAATAAAATGTTTCTGCAAAATTACACAAAAAGTAACAGCCATGTTGGATTGGTGGTATTCATCTGCCAGAAATAGTGCCTGCTTTTTCAGATGAAGGTAGCAACTAATACAATATGATCAAAACAGAGGTCTTTTATACACAAAATATGATTCCCATATGCAATAAATAAAACATATGCAGTAGCTGTAAATTAACAAATAGAATCAAACTTATTTAGTGGGCGGAGTCACACAATAAATGAGGGTTTTTATCACTGAGTGGTGGTTTTCATCCCATTTCACATAAAATTGCTCTGTCATGGATTCCACAAATTGGGGTCCAAGGTCTGACCATGTTATATACGATTTCATGCTATAACAGACTGTGTTATAATGGGGGCCTACTGTATTAGAATCAGCTTGATATTTACCATACTTATTTTAATTTAATACTGACTTTTACTACAATTTTCACAAAACTGCCAGAAAATTTATAATAATGGAGGTCATTTGGCCAAGTCCATTCTGGAAATCCACTTATTTGCTTATATTTACATATATTTACATTATACAAGATTTTTTGTATTAAAAAATTATATTCAATGATAAATATTTCAAAATAATAATAGTAATTGCTGTTTACTTATTTTATTCATAGCACTGAAAATAAGAAAACTGTGCAACAAATAAAGTGATTGATTATTGATGAATCAGTTTAATTGGTCACAACTCTTCAAACATACACTTTTAAGCACATCTATCAAACTAAGCCATTCAACATTTAGCAGAGCTCTAAAGTCAGACGATACTTATACCAATATTGTTGCCTATTATATCCAGTATGAATTAAATCATGATATATGTGCATGTTTTACTGATGATACACTGTGTATAGATTACCCTTAGATACATCTAAGTATAGATTAGTGAGTTTCAAACAAAAAGTCTATCAGTTGTACTTTTTTTAGCGAAGACATCAGGTTTCAGATCAACTCAAAGTAGTACATTATATGTTTGAGGCATAATAGACAGTGCAACATCATTATCCATCATTGTGTTTGGTACCAATAGATTTGATAATAAACATGTTGGGTGTTTTGTTGCTTAACTGTTTTCTCGTGTTCTTTGTTATAGGATTTAAAAAATTGGCTTTCCACATGTAGTAAATTGTCAATATTTGATGTTTACAGGTTTGCTGACTGACATCTTCGTTTGCGTCTCTCGTCACTTAACAATCGTCGACCTGATGTCCATCTTCTGTCACCAGGTGGCTCCACTACAACGTTTGGTACAGCCCCTACAGGAATTTGTACGAGATCGTGTTCTACAGGGACGTGAAGCCAATGATGAGAACATCGACAGAGCTGTAGAACAGTTAGTTGAAGAAATCTTACCGCAGATTGAAGAGATATGTGTAAGTATTTTAATATGGATGTACGTTTGATTTTTATAATTACAGTTAAAAAAAGATTTCAAATGTAGCATCATATAACATTCATCTTCTAAGGTAGAATCTGAGTGTTTGTGTGTGTGTGAATATTTTTTGTATGTTTTCTTTAAGTGGTAAACCTGTTCCATATTCTACAGAAATATTTATAAATCTCATTTATAATGCTTATATGATTTCACAAGGGGATGTAATTGAGATATTAGTAAGACATCTCATCTTTACAAAAGGTGGATTATATGTTACTGAGATGGTCCCAGAACATAATCTTCTCCCATCCATCCATTTAGTTTTATACTTCTCTTCGTCCAACTTTCAGACCTATGCTCCAGTTCGTGACAACATTGATTTCCCAGCATCAGTACAAGAGCTGCTACGATTTCACTTTATACGTAACATCCATCTAATTCAACAAGCTTCAGGTATGTTATTATTTAGCTGTGTTACAAAACAGGTTTTAAGTAACATTTCGTATCTATCGTACTGATAATAATATAATTTGCCATTCAGTAATTCCAAGACGTCCCACAATAAGGACTATTTGTCTACCTCATCCCAACCTGTAATTCTATAATGTTTGCTAATTGATAAACATATTGAAGTGATGCGTGTTCTGTTGGCACAGTGGTGAGAGTGCCAGCTTGCAAACCTCGAAATTGTTGGTACGATTCGGGCTCGTATTCATGTTTGCACGATTCATTTCCCTGAGTAGATACCCCTCAGTGAAATGCCCCTGGTGTGACCCCAGCACCAAGACTTAATTGAACTCAACTGAACATATTGAACCTGAACTGGTCACACATTGACTAGTATAAGGGGTTTTGACTAAACTTAGCAGCATCCAAGAAGATTTCATGGAATCTATTGGTGATGAAACTAATTGGTCATCAGCAGTAATTGGATAAATTAATTGCATAATTAGAATATCATGAGAACTGTGTATTAGTCACTAATTGGGAATAATTCTGTTAGTTTATGGACATGACTGTATTGATAATTGTAATTTAGATTGAGAAAAAGATGATAAATGTTGCTTTTATTGAGTAGCTGGTTACTTCTTATCTTTATTCTGGTGGCCTCCGTGGTCTAGTTGGTAGCACGTTGGACCACGGATCACTATACCACCTGAGTTCAAATCTCGGCGTAGGCATATCTAAAGGGTGTTTCATCTTTGACTTCACTTTTAGCCTAACATGCACACAAAAGTGGCCATAAAACGCCAATCATCATCCATGTTATTTTTATTCTTGATATGAAAGGAAATATTGTGTGTTGACCAGAATGAAAGTTATTGATTTTCAGAAAAAAGTTACTTCTAGTAATTGATAGGTTTAACTTGGCTAATATAATATAATATAATATAGATAAAGTATTTGGTTTACCTTGTGTCATAACACATAACACCTTTTTACAGTTTCATTTGATCAGCAAGGGTATCTCTGTGGCCTAATTTGAAGTGCCAAGGCCCTCTGAGTGTGACACAGGTTCAAAATTAGATTTAGCTATCTCTGATGCATGGTTCACCTTTCACTTGACCTCGTTACCTCTGTAGGTTTCTCAACTTCATTTAGCCTACCAATGGGCAGCGAACTATCCATAAACCGACAACCTTTATTACATCTGCAATAACTGGCCTCTAGGTAGTGGGTTTTAATGTAGTTTATGCCTGTGTTTGTGGGATATATTTCCTCAAGCATCACCACCCAGCCATATTGTCCCAGATGTGACCAACGCTGAGGTCAAACAACATGATCGACTCAAATGATTTACAATTATTAGATTATTTGGTTGTCTAAATGGTGGTGAAGTGATATCGTATATATGTCAACCCATGACCAACAGGTATAAGACACCAACAGCGTATGCTTAATGCTCACTGCTCCAGCAGTCCCACTAACCTCCTAGTTATTAATGTCAGTTGTATGAGTTGCCACTGCCATTTACCTGAAGATGTTGACGTGTTTCAGAGAGTAACCCACAGTTTGCCGAAGATTTATACAACAACGTGCGTTTGCTGGTTCATGAGTTCCTCACTTTGAGTCAGTATTGTCTGGACGGTGGCCAGCAGGCTGTAGAAAGATTGGTGCAGGCTAATATGGTCAGTGATTTCTCTCTAAAATCTTTTAATGGCATTACAATATCAGCTTTTCATTTTGTATAATATATAATATGACATGATATTATATGTGATATGATATGATATTATATGTTTATTCGAATTTGAAGGGACCTGTGTAATTACTTCAAATTATCCGTAGTTCGAATTAACCAATTTGTATGGTTTTTTTAACAGAATATTCTGAAGAATACAATGTTAAATCTTTGGCAACTTTGTTGCTAGGTTACCCTATTTTCACCCACTTGAGATGCCCAAATAATACCAGTTGTATAGTATGTGTTTGTTCTTAAGACATAACAAGATATATCATGAACATGGATGTGTTTTATTCAAAGTATTTCATCATATATTTACATGAAAAAATCGGTGACACGTGATTGTATTTTGTGACATATGTCACATGGAGTAAATTGCTCTTGGTCAAATACAGAGATCAAAGATATATACCTACTTCAAATGCATCAAATACACAGATCAAAGATATATACACATTTAACACCTACATCAAATACAGAGATAAACTAAGTGTAATTAACCGTCAATCACAATTGACTACTTTTACTATTAATCAACCAACTGACGCGCTTGCACTGGGAGTTCACTACGATTGTTTCTGTCGGTTTGTATTGCGAACAATCGAATTCGAATTATCAGGCATAATTTACATCCATTTTAAGTCCACAGGACACCGAAATACCTTCGAATAAAACAGAAATTCGATTTAATCAATTCGATTAAACCGATGATAGTTACTATGGGAATGAATGGGGCCCTGGTGGGACCTGGTAGTCACTTCGAATTAAGTTGTGTATTTGATTTATCCGACTTGGAATTATGCTAAGTTTACTGTATGATATACGATATATGATTTGATATTATATGGTATTATATATGGTGGGATGTAATATGATTTATGATAAGACGTAATGTAATATAACATAATATTGAGCAACAATACTTTAGTGTCTTTACAAGACTCCATTTTGACAGATTTACCCATTTTAGTCATATGCTGTTTATCCTTTAAGTTTACTGACTGTTATGATGGGAAATGTTTGATGTTTGCAGAGTCGTATTTCTGCTGATGTTAGTCCTGTCGTACAACAGTGGATGGCCAATGTGTCTGTACAACGGGTACAAAGTGTTATGAGAAATATACAGGTCACAGAGGAACAGGTCAGTGTGTGTGTGTGTGTGTGTGTGTGTGTGTGTGTGTAGGGAAGAGGTAGAAGAAGAAAGAACAAGTTTTGTATTCAACCCGAACAGTATAACAATTTCCAGCTGTGACGACCCTTTACATGATTGTTTTTTATTAACTCGTTTTGAATAATTTTTAATAATTATCTCAAATTTTATTTAACAAAGAAAAAGATTCCCCGTCACCACAAAGTTAACTATTATAAACATATTGTTTAATATACGTGTCCATTTTAATGACCAGATTCAGGGTTACATAGTACGTCGTACTGATATAGACACAGGCCGCCATTCACAGTCATCAGATGCGTCGTTCGTGTCGGCAGAAAGTGGTGATAGAGAAAAGGATGCGACAGGAAGCCTTGGTACAGATGTGGCAGCTTCTAATAATGATGTTAATGAGGTCAGTGGGTTGTTATGGGGCCGATAACTTTGGGTGGTGGTGGTCTGTTGTTATTGGGTAGCTTAGTGTTTATGTGATTTATCATTGTATATGTCTCTCACTGGATATCTTTCTGACAATCTGCTTCTCTCTCTCTCTCTGTGTGTGCATGAGAGAGATTCAGTCTATCTGTGTCTGCCTGCCTGCCTGCCTGCCTGCCTACATGTCTGTCTGTCTGTCTGTCTGTCTGTCTGTCTGTCTGTCTGTGTCTGTCTGTCTGTCTGTCTGTCTGTCTGTCTGTCTGTCTGTCTGTCTGTCTGTCTGTCTGTCTGTCTGTCTGTCTGTCTGTCGGGGTGCCTTCTTGGTCTAGTGGCAGCATGTTGGACCACAAATCACTACCACCCATGTTCGAATTTTGGTGTGGGCATTTCTGAAGGTTGTTTCATCTTTGACTTTGCTTCGTTACCTTCAGAGGTCGCTCGGCCCATTTAGCCTACCATGTGCACAAAAGTGGTTGTAAAACATCAATCATCGTAATCATCATCTGTGTATGTATGTCTGTCTATATGCCTCTCTGTCTGTGTCTGTCTCTCTAAATATTAGGTAACATGTATCATCTTGTGTTCTATATCAATAAACTAACTGCTCCATTTATTTATTAGGTCATGGATACCGAGGGCAGTGCTGTTTCAAATCATCCTGGTACCGATATAACCCCACATATACCTGCTGAGCTCTTACAACGTTTACCACCACCCCCTCAGGTTACGGAGAACATACCTGTTGTGGTAGGATCAGAGAGCTGGCATTCACAGGTACCTCCCGTAAGTAAACACTGATTCTGTTCCAATCCGAAAGCTAACCGTCCTGTATTGTCTGCCAGTAAACAGATAAAGCTCTTTGTGTTTGGTACAGTGAATAAAGGTGCTGACACTGTAAATGTGGTACTGTATTATATATTTTACAAGGAAAATGCATCAAAGTAGGAAAAGCAATTTAGAAGTAAAAAGGCAAACAATTCAAATATCTGGGTAGTTTATTTGTATGTATGGTTTAATAGCTAATTCAGTTTTGTTTTTATAATCTGTTTTAGAATATTTTAACGAATACATTTTCGTTTATTTTCTGTTTAGGAGTGGGTCGAAGTAATAACCCACGATGCTCACCGACAGCAACAGCTTCCTGTACAGCCACCATTTAGTGATGCCTATATAAATGGGATGCCTGCCAAACGTAGAAAGGTATATGTGATAGCATAAGACATTCATGTGTGTGTGTGTGTGTGTGGTTTTTATTTACTTTTATTATGGTATGAGGATGGTGTTGATCTGTAAATTGGCTGTCCTTCGATTTCAAACCACATAATGGATATCATCAGGCAGCTTAAATTATTAATAGTTAAACAGGGACCAATTTTAAGATGTGTTGTTGTAGATTAACTGATGAAATCTGACACTTCTAGGTGTTAAACATTACATGAAGATCATTACTTCATGTTACTGACATTTCATATACAACACATACAGTATGATGTTTATTTTATGTTACATACATGAGCTATCTTAATATGATAAATGATAGAAGAATGTGATATCCAGCATAAAGCATCTTGTTCTATATATATATATATATATATATTGAGATCTATGTAAGTGTTGTGTGTCCTTTACAATGTATTTTAGCCTGGTTTGGTACAGCATAATGGATTTTTAATTATATATATATATATATATATAAAAGCTTAGAAACCTCACTTCACACAGACTTTGAAGCTTGTTCCTGTGGAGGGCTACTTGATCCTTTGGCCTATATAACTAAGGGTTTAGAATAATAAAAAATTTATTGAATAAAGTCATACTTCACAGTTACAGTCCAAACCAGAATGTTTTGCGAAAACACAAACACACACACATAAATTCAGTTTTCTCTGTGTGTGTGTGTGTGTGTGCATGTAAAATCAAACACTGAACATTCCAAAACACTCATGAACCAACAAGGAGGCCTTTCATCTGATAATACAGTATACAGAACAGTATAACAGTGACATTATTTAAGATTAGGTAGCATTTGACCTATGCTGCTATAAATTTCTTAAACACAAGCCATAATTCACAAAAGTGTGCTGCTGTTTGGAAGAATGAATCGTAGAAAATACATATGTGAAATGAAAGTTGATAATTTTTCTGTCCATTCGTATAAATTTATTTGTTACAAAAGATCTTCACATTGATAAGAATGCACCGACTAGGAAATGGGACATCACCTCCAATTAGGTCACATTCATAAATTATCAGTTTCTGTCTGCTTATATGACATTGATACACCTCTGTGGTCTAATGGTAGTGTGTTCGATCACAGATCACTACCACCCATGTTCGAAACTCGGCCTGGGCATATCTGAAAGGTGTTTCATCTTTCACTTTGTCTCATTACCTTTGGAAGTCGTTCGGCCCATTTAGCCTACCATGTGCACAAAAGTGGCCATAAAACATCAATCGTCATCATCATCATCATCATCATCATCATGACATTGATACAGAGAACTGATAGATGATTGGCTGACATAGTGCATGGCTAATTAAAATTAAATAGCATTTTATGTTACTGGGTGTTGTGGACAGAAATTAAGGCTATTAACTCTGTAAATTTACCATAATTATTGCCAGTCATCTAATGGTCGAGCCATGATAGCGCAGTTAGTTAGAGCATAGGACTCTTAGCCGAAAGGTTGCAGGTTCGAGGCTCCATGAGCTGTAATGCCATCATGTGGCGACTGGTTCACTCATCCATAAAATGAGTACCTGACAGGACCCGATGGCTATGTGTTTGAGTAACACTTTGTGCCTATAATGGCAGCATGCGTTGTATGCTCCCCTGGGAGTTGAGATATGGGCTGGGTGGAAACAGGTCTGAGTCAGGGATAATAATATTGTAAAGTGCCTTAGAGCAACTTCTCGCTGAATATGGGCACTATATAAATATCCCATATTATTATTATATTATTATATTAGTTTGTAAAATAACAAATGCAAACTGATGCACTGAGAAATCTTTACATCACCGTAGTTGGGTGGCAATCATAAGGCATCTGGACTTTTTTTAAATATCAGTTAATATTTATATGTATAACAATGAAGTAAATTCTGATGGGTGGTAACTAAATGGGTTGTTTAAAAAACAGTTTTTCTTGCAATATTTCACCACCATTGACTGTCGAGTTTCTATCACAAGATCGCATTTACTCGTGACTAAATTTCCTTATGTTCTGGATAATTGTTGTCTTATTCTTCCTTGTGTATAATTTTATACATAATTAATTGTGACAGGAGCCAGGATAATATATTAGCTCATTTTGTAAGTGTTGATATGATTCAAGTTTTTCAACACCTTAAAAATATGTAACAAGAACTAGGAATGACAAAAACAACTTGACACGGTAAACCTGTTAAGAATGTTTTCAGTTTTTGTGAAGTACGGCTAGTAAACAACAAGCTTTGATCCTCCAGTGTTGCCATTTATAAATGTATGCTCCCCCTAGGTCTACTAACCTAAAAGGTTATATTTTGGAAAATATCCTGCTACTTATCAGTTAAAAAACGTACACAGTGGAGAAAATCTATCAGATTGTCATTAGAAAGCAACAATGGCTCACTGACCACTTTAATGGTGATCTGATTGAATTAAATCATCCGCTCTTCATATTTCATTCATCCAAAAAATATTATCATTCACCCTTGATGAGGTACTTGCCTAATGTACTATAGAAACCCCTGGCTGATTGACAATATGAACATGGCTAATTAATATTAAGCTCACATCACTCTTGAGGCAGTTGTGGGATGGAAATGATTCATTTTTCATTTTTGTTGGTCATCAAGACACTGATATATATTCAGGCTGGAGATACAGACAAAGCATACTTTGTATTATTATGGTTTGATAAGTGAGCTGCATTTATAATTTAAAAAATTCCTCTAACAAATGTCCTTGGGTGCTATACATTGCACCCTGTTATGAGTTTGTATATGTTTTTGGCTGAGCTAGCAACTGTTCTTTACATTTAAAATTTCGGACTTTATTACCACATTCAATGGTTCTAAATGTGAAAATGTCATTCAGGCATACCTGTGACTGTTCTAGTGTAAGTGTTGATTTAGATGAAATCCCATTATCTGGTTTATGCTGTATGTTAGCATAGCAAAATAATGAAACAAAATGATCAGTATATAATATTGGACATCGGTATAATGGTACATTTATACAATTTGGCTTTCTCTCTTAATGCTGAACTTTCCCAGTGTAAAATATTAATTACTACAGTTTGTTTTACAGGAATTAATCAATGTCGTCTTTCTTGCAAGTCACTAACATTGTACTAAACGCTGCTATACAGCTCCTAATATGTACCAGCCATCAAACTGCTGATAACATCACTTTAGATTTAGTTTGTTTCTATCATGAACGAATTAATATCTGAAATAATTTAACTGAAGATTGTCTGAAATAACTATGTTGTTCATTCAGAAAGGGATGTTAGTGCCGTGTCTCTTATAATGTTTAGAAAACTAAATGCTTTCATTAAGTCTTTATTTGTTTGTGATTGAAGCTGATGAATCGTGGTCCAGATGAAGCGAGAGAGTTGGCTGACATTAAAACGATGTTGCCACAAGCTATCGGTCGCGCTGCCGAGGCTACCGGTGCTGAGCCAATCACATCACAGGAGGACATGGAGAGGGATGCTGCAGGCAGCACCACCCTGAGAGAGGCATTTCAGCAGGAAATGAACGACTCCATCAGAAAACGATTGCGCGAAGACTCTGACTACATCGCCGAAAAATACCCGAATACTGAAAAATACTACCACAACAAGAAATAGTAGATGTGGTTAGCTCATTGTCATCATATTTGAACTATGTCACTGTTTAGAATGAAATATAAAATTAGTGACACATAAAGCTGAAGAGTTTTAGTCACTGGTGAAGGTCTGTGTATGGTTTATTATCAATTATATACTAAACTAGTAATGTGTATCAGTAATTGTGTAATTGCATTACAATATTTTATTAGCTGTACATTAGAACAAAACCTGTATATTGAACTCAGAAGCTGTGATGTCTATGGCGTTGTTGACCTTATGCAACTGGAACACTTCTGTAGTCAGTTTTATAATGATATCAGTTTGATGGGCAGTAGTGTCTTCATCTTCGTCTTCTCCCGCACAGAGTGTATTAGAACTGTGCGGTTAGCCAGTCAATTCGACTAGTGATCAGATTTGTAAAAGTGTAATATTCCGAGTATAATTTATTTGTTTGTTTTCTGGTTTTTGCTGACTGTGTGTGACCTGAAAAATGACAATTTTTGTGTCTTGTCATTGTTTTTCGCCTTAAAGTTGTTTGTGTACACTTTTCTGATTGTCATTTTGTTGTCTGCTACGAGGGCATGTGGTATCCCGTAATGGTCTTAACAAACACATACACACACACACACACACACAAGGGTACTCCATTAGTGCAATGGTTAGAACAGGTCGGGTGTTCAAATTTAATCAAATTACATACATTTGTGGTAAAAACAAATACCTCCATTACACAAACACACATACAATGTAATTTTCAAACAAATGGAATATTATTATCTTTTGAAGATTTTTTTATTTAAAAAACGAGCTCAACTTTTGACTAGTTATACAGTCATATAATACATGGAAGAGGGTAAGCTGGTGATATATAAGCCATTATTAACTATGTTAATATGCTGCAATGTCTTGTCAAATAGTCATGAATAAAATGAATTAATTTGAATGTTAGTATTGTATGCTAGTGTTCGTGTGTTAGCAGTGTGATATCTAATATACTGGCACGTAGAATCACAAATTGGACGATTCATAATACCAGAGAATTTCTGATGCCTGTACTTATGACGTCTCATCAGACCCTAAGTTGCTATGTAACTAAACTATTAAAAAAAGAATCGCATATATTTGTGGTGCCCGAAAGTAACATGCCCAGGTTAGAGAACGGCGATTGTAAAAATGTTTGTAGAAAATTGTGCCTAATATTGTCATAATATTTAGTTTTAATCAAGAACAGATTTTAAATCTCGTTACTAATCTAAAAATATATCAAATGTTGTCTGATTGCTGTCATAGCCATATGAATACGACAGATATTTCACGAATAAATTGGTGAATATTTTGGTCATTGGGAATATTCTTGTCACCCGATGTTTCATTTACAAAATATAGGCACATCAAATAAGTCGCTGATATAAGGTATTCATTTGTAATTTGAGGCAATGCGAAGCATAAATAAATATTATTTTGAAACGTTAGTCTGTATAACTTTCATTAGTTACAGTGTAGACAAACCAAATGTTAGTTAAACGATGTTACATCTTAATAAATTAGAAATATATTCGAGCGATCACCCTTAAAAAATATTATATTGTACATGAATTTTGCTTTGATTTATTTCGGTTTTTCTTTCCAATGGTGATTTTTGTGTGATATTAAGCATCTTGCCACCTCCTGTCTTAATTTGAATTTTAGAAATCCTGCGCCCTGTTTACTTCAATATTTGTATGCTGTGAACCTGGGTCTTGTGGTGTTGCCAGCTCCAAATAGGAGTTGAAAATGTGCACCAACAGCCTTAATTAATTTCATTTGGTCATCACTGACTTTATTTGTTCAGACTTCTTTCAGCAAATATTCACGTGGGCATCCCTTTCAGCTGGCCTTATCATCATTTCTGTGTAACTGCAAATGATTTTCAATGTTTCTTTTTAAGAATTTTTGCACAGATTTTGTTAAATAACCGAACAGAATTTGTATTACTTACTAAGCTTTGAACCTTCCGGACAGATGTTTGTAATGAGGAGCACCATTAACGTGGTTCTTCTATGTATTTGACTTGTTCATTGCTTTTATGAGAATATTGATTATACTACAATGTAGATATTATCCAGAAACAAATTCAAAAGTCGACAGACAGACAAGTAGCACACAATAAATTCTAACAAACGTCTTATAAAATGTTTTATTTATTGGTGTAGCATTATTTCACATACAGAACACGTAAAACCAACAAAAGGTACTCTAGCGGATTACCAAAAAATGTCATTATCCAACTATGTCGTGTACATTAACACAAAAACATGTACAAAGACAACATTAGCATGTACAAAGATAACAGCAACATGCACGAATGAAACATCAACATGTACAAAGACAATTACTGACCATTCAGATGATGGTGTATTATTATCTTATCCGATGGAAATACTTTCACGCATTTTAAATGATTTTGATAATACATCTAAAACCCTCTTGAAGATAACTGTGGACACACACACACATACGGGCACTGACGAGAATTTACACGTCTTGGTGAGAAAAAGCACTAACCTGGATTCAATCACCTGGTGATATTACAATGTCTGGGCGCTAGTGCCAGCACACACGCACACATATGCATGCACACACCCGCACTAAGTAAATGACCAAATTAAGGTTATGATGACTAACACAAATAATAACATACAACAAAAATTCTACACATTTGTATTCAAAGATGAATAATTATACGTAACATAAACTAACCACAGAAACAACTCTAATATACAATTATTAACTCAGTCACTAACATGTAACATGAATGATAATCATAACATCCGGAACATACAATATGAACAAAGATTCAACCAAATGTCAACTTCGTTGGTGTACAATTTCCTAGAGGACAGCATTAGAATGTTATATTAAAATAAACGACGAGTGACAATTTTTGGGGTAAACCTGTGCATCGAAGCAAACAATTGGAATGAAAATATTTTATAATCGTAAGACAACTGTACAAATTGTTATCACAAATGGCAGTCGCCAACACGAACGCGCTAAACAGATCTTGCGCCGACTGACTGTGCAAGGAGGCTAAGCCAGGAATGAAGGTTTAGGGTGTGCAAACCAAAATTGGCAATCTGCAAATGCTGGACGAGGCAGTGTCGGGTTAAACTAAGAGTGGGTTTAAAAGTACTGGCCAAGTAAATCATGGCTAGTCAACTAAAACCAATGCTGAATCAATTGAACAATTCTATAATGTTTGATTGCTGTGTAGTTAAAGTTTACATTATCTTATCTATATGTCATCACAAGAGATAACGTCCATCATCATCATCACCTAATTATCTTCTCTCTACTGCTAAATCATGTGATTCATATTTGACAGGAACAAAATGTTGATGTTATACAGGTAATAAGATTAATAATAATAATAATTCATAATAACAGTTGCAAACGATTTTAATTACAATTTACATCTTAAAGCATTATTATTATTATTAAGAATATACAAGCCAATTATCATACTAAGATTTGCCACAGTGATATCTCAATATTTCATACGTGACATTATCAAATAATAATACTGTTGACTAGAAGCCTAAAACCAACTTAATGCCAATAATACACCTATCATTGTTATATGTACAGATAATCTCAATGACATATATACTAATCCAGTCATCATACAAGCCTTTATTATTATGTAATATAGACAGACCTATTTACAATAATATCTAATAAATAGTCTTACTTATCATTTTTACATCAGCTAACATTGTCTGACTGACTGATATCTCTTCTTTTTGTTCATCCTTTGAGGCACTCAGGATTATGGAGAATGATTGATCAAAGGATAAACGGGTATAACGTGGTGAGTAATAACATCAGATGTTACCTATATTGAAATGTGTGTGTGTGCTAATCAGCTTCTTATTTACTTACCATGATATTATGAACAGATCAAATTAATCCCCAGACGACACAGTAAGGTACATGTCAGACTCAGTGAATCAAAAGCTACACACCGAGTCAAGTGTCTCACACAATGAGTCAAATATTATACAGTGTGAGCTACAACTCAGACACAATGAGTCATGTATAAATAATTAAATACCCAGAGAGCAAATTAAAGCTCTAATCTGAAAACTATTAGATAGGGATATTACTAATGACCATAGTGTTATAATCTATCCTCCTCCGTCTGAAATGAGGGGGGGGGGAATTAAAGACAATGTAATATAAATTTCGACCAAAATGTTAGAAGCCAGTCAGTTGTCGGAGATTTGAATTTTTTATGGAACTCATCCCAGAACGTCTTCTTAATTCCAACCCCAAACACCGATGCGCTAACATAGTAATATACAGGTAGATATGTGTCATTTTATGAGGGAACATCTGCACTAAGTGACCTGATGAGAATAGCTACAACGAACAGTTGACAAGCTGATGAAATTAACTAATAATGATATACAACAAACAGCGAACAATTCTGTCAACAAAACTATGTAATATGATACCATTATATCAGATTAAATAAATGAAAGATTTCCATTAATATTATTAACTAAAACTTTTTACTGACCAGATCACAAAATGAGGTTCCTCAAACATTACCTGAAATATATGCCAATGGATATATTACCGACTGATAACCATCTCTCTCTCAAGCAATTTGATCACAGCAGATTAGTAAAGATCAGTGCTTTTTAAAATATTGTTTTCGGAAATAATACGGTACCTGGTAGGCATAAAGATTACTCATATGTTGAACGGACAGACTATTAACACAAAAAGAACATAATTTACAAGATATATCACCCAGATATAAACCAAAGCAAAAATTATAAACAGAAATGCAAATGCATTTGAATATTCAAAATTGTATACATCTGATACTTGTTTATATGTACAAAGCAACCATTGCCAATATGTAATTAGCCAATATGTAATATATATATATATATATATATATTAACAAATGATTTCAATTTTTTTATCAGATAGATTCTATTTACACATAAACAGAAGAGCCATCTCCATATTAGATGGAATCTGGATAATATATTGAACACAATATTGGAAGTTATCTAATGTACTGATGTTGGATTGTGTGTGGAAGATGTGAACTTTACTTACACACACACACATATATAAGAACTGTCACTGTTAAATCACACACACACACACACAACAGAGAGAGTATTTAGTAACCTTGCCTGTTGCATGTCATCATCCATTTCAAAAGCAGTTACATAATTTACAAACATGAATTTGTATGAAAATACGTCAATCTGTTTGTGGCTGTACAGAGGCTCTTCATGCTAACGTCTTGATGTGATTCACCAAAATTTTACCCCTTCCTAGCTTCTAGCACATATACAGTCTAGCCGAGCAGGCAACACCCATCCCCCCACCCGCCGTCCCCTCCTCTGGGCAGTCACTCACCGTCGGCAACCATCCATGTCGACGAGCACATCAACGATGATTGATCCTCGATGGTCAAGTAATTAGGCACTCAATACTGTCAACTGATCGGAGCGACGTAGTCAGTTCGTGATATCATCAACATTTGTTACAAAACAAAGAACAATATAATTACTATTATCATTATGACTAGCAGAACTCCTATAGCACACCATTGTCTCTTGTCTGAAAAAGACCAAATGAGAATAATTATAATATTAATATTGTATTATCATAACAATAACTAATGGTACACTAATGTCGGAGAACATCATCAACAAGAGAGCCTCGGTGATAAAGAACATTAAATATACCAGTCTAGCAGACATGGAGTAATCATAACTGGTAATTGTAATCAATTATAATCAATAACATGAACCCAACTAATTGTAATCATCATTTCCAGATATAATGTAACCATAATTATAATCAATTACAATGCAGGCATACTCATAATTGGTGATCACTTTCATGATTACACATTGGTGATCGATTAATTACAATGTTATAACATCGGTGTTAATATTATGACGGACTTGAGAAAAATAGGACGCAATTTTTTTCCCCATCTCTACCCGCAGGATGAGATTCCATCTTCACCTTATTGGTTATACATTTGTGGACGTTGTTATGGCTGAGTGGTTAGTTGGGAGTCACCACCCCTCGACCATAAGTCCCATGTGTGACCAATGCCACGGCTAAACAACTCAACTCAACCACACAACCTGGAAATGGGCTAATTATCCTATTTGTTAGACAGATTTAAAGCACTGCTTTTGATATCGTCATCTTAGTACGAAATATTTGATTCCTTTTAAAGATTGTAGACAATGCAAATTCCAGTCAACTAATTTTTTCAGTTGATCAAAAATGTGATATTAGTAAACACACATGATGACATTATAAAGGTGATTTAAGCTTAGTCTGTGCAAGGATTGTTCGTTTAGCCTCAATGCTCATCATACCTGGAGTATATGATGGAAGAGTGACTCTCAGTGATAACTCAAATAAACAAAGATATAATAAGGATGATGCCAACCATAATACGAAGGTTCACACTACAATCTTTTAACAACAGCAAACCTTGCCACTAGTTTTAGTCCAATATAATGATATTTCATTTTGCAGCTTTCCAGTTGATCATAAAAACATTTACAGTATTGTGTAACAAAAGGTCAATTCAGAGTCCAGGGTTTATACAGTTCCCACATATATGGTGTATGTTTGTAAATTAGTGCCAAAGGGAGTTGCACCTTGGCCACATGTCCCACGTGAGACCAGAACTGGGGCTAAACAACAGACTCTCTCTCTCACTCACTCACTCATTCATTCATTTACTCACCTACTCAATCACTCACTCACTCACTCAGTCCCTCACTTATTTACACCCCATGAATGATGTGTCATCATGAACCCAATTCAGAGATAAACCCATCTTGTACTCAAATAAAAGCAGTTGCAGTGTAAATGTCAATATTACTAACTATGCAATCTTAAAATATACAAACCTACAATATATAATAACCTACGTTACAAACTGAATAAATTTGATTGTAAATACCAAAATATATAAAAGATGTAGACAAATACAAAAATGGTATTAAGATAAACGTAATGGTTTCCATAGTAACCAAATAGTCCCATCAATAGTTGGTGAAGTATCACACAATACTCACAAATCTGTTCATTTTCTGTACTGTGTCAACAAAATGTATATAATAATAAGTGACATTTATATAGTGCCCCATCCAGCTATATAACTGCTCTAAGGCACTTTACAGTATTATTATCCCCGACTCAGACCTGTTCCAATCCACCACACATCTCAACTCCCAAGGGAGCATACAATGCATGCTGCCACTAAAGGTGCAGTGCGTTACTCAAACACATAGCCATCACGTCCTGTCAGGTTGTCATTTTATGGACGAGTGAACCAGTCGCTACATGGCAGCATTGCAGCTATCGGAGCTTCAAAACCGAGACCCTTCAGCTACGAGTCCAACGCTCTAACTAACTGCGCCATCAACCCTATTGCTCAAGAATGATGCATTTATCTCTATCAATTGATACAGTTACCAATGCTCATTGGGATATACCTTACAATAAAAAGAAATGCATTATAATATGGCATCACTCATGCTGAGATAACTCCATATTGCTTTCCAAATGATGACATACTGATATCTTCATCAACTACCGCATCACTATCAGTATCATGGCTAGTATTCTCTTGGCATTTAATTATTATTGTGTTACATTTAATGTTATATATATATATAAATATATATATATATATATATATATAATGGAAATAAATTCATTTGTCATTTTTATAGGCGGAGTGGTTAGTGCTGGACTAGAAGCTGGCAAGTTCTCAGTTCAGAATCCACAAAGCAATGATATAACATACTCAGCCATTGACTGAATGATAACTGAGTTTCTCACTGAATTGGAATGGATTATTGTCGAACTGGCTGTAACCCAGGTACCTTAAAACAGTACTCCTTGTGACGCTTAAGCTAGCACACATCAAAATTGATGATGGGAGAATGATGAATACAGCCTTTATACCTTGTATGACAATATAAAAAAATAAATAACCAAATATAAATTTGTATAATGTTAATGATAACAACAACAACAACAAAATGGAAAAGTGTCATATACAGCAGTCATACAGGACTTGGACTATAATAAATGTATTAACAACAGGACTAAGACATTAATCCAGTCTGGCCACCAGTGAGCACCAAACGACCTTACATATTAGTGATATGATACTTACCATTAGACATATGTAACACTTTAGCCATCTTCTTCATTACGTTGTCCATCTTTGACTCTGTTGTGTCCATCTCATGGGCAAAGTCATCTAACATACTGGAACATGGAGGATTTTATATATATATATATATATATATATATATATATATAGTTATTATAGATACTAGAGCAGACACACTTGTCCATATGCCAAACAAGATTTCTATGGACTAACAGACCTATGAACCAACCAGCCCATGGGTCTATTACAACACAGTAGGTAAATTTTTGTACTCATGACCTGGACAAGGCACACAGATGCTATTTTTAATGATAATTATTTGTTAAATGAATCATTTCTGACAGTCAATAGTAAAACCTAAAGTACACTTAGTAAACTTTTACCATTATGGTGTGTGTGTGCATACATACACTTAATATGCTCCTGTGTATAAGTCCTGGAAATTGTGACCATAAATACAATTTTACTCACACACATGCACCCACATGCACATGCACAGAGAGAGAGAGAGTGTGTGTGTGTGTGTGTGCGCGCGCGCGCGCGTCCCCCATCATCATAAAAAGAATAATAAATGTTGACGTTTTTCAGTTAGATATTAGGATAACCTACACAGCCTGTTCGTCAAGTTCCCCACCAATCTGTTGACTCATGTTCTTCAGGACACCAACACTAGTTCCGACCATATCAATCTGTTCATCCTGGGCTTGGATCATCAGCTGAAACAAAACATATCAAACTGTAATCAATAAACAACTTTAACAAGACAATCTAGATATAACTCAGTATATCAAGTCATCTCTCTGACCAAAATGTTTCATTATGTACATATTGTTATTGTCATAAGTAGAACTCTTGTTGTCTACAATAGGAAACTTGCACATAAAATATTTGATTAATGATATATAGAGTGCGATATAAAAGAAATGTGCTTTCTTATTTTACATGCGTCTTAGGATTAAAATGTCACGGATTTCATGTTACAATGGATCTTACAGGGTTTAGTTATTGATGAGCCCACAAAGTTCCATCTATTCAGTCATCACACGAATATTAACTCATTTATAATTAATAAACATCCTCAGGTCAACATAAATACCGAATCCCTCCCCATAGGATAATGAAAAACGTAAAATGAACTAGCCACTAATTACATCTTCAGTGACCACAATCACGATTGTGTCCAAATATCAGGGTTGACATGTTTCTTCCATGGATGGTAATAACCACGGTAAAAACCAGGTTATTTCCGTTATGGAAGAAATACTTTCTTCCCTTCCATTTTGGGAAGAAATGGAAGAAACCCCAAAATTTGACAAATATCAATATATTTTTCATTATATTCATACACATATGCACTAGACCAAGCACTCAGTGGTGTTTGAATGGGCCACCATCACCAAACAGCCCCGACTTCCGGCAGGGGCAAAAAGCTTTGTTGAAGCGGCTGCGCTTTGAGTTTGGAACCTATGAATACGGACATTTATTGTGACGTATGCATTATAATTTTGTGTGTGCAGACAATCTGTATTATTCTTGTCCTATTATATGCCATGAAATATGTAAATCTCATTTTCCAAAATGACTTCCCTGAAGAAGAAAAACATACAAGCTAACAGAGAGCAAGGGAAGCTACATCTTTAGTATTATGATCTTTATGCTGGAGAAAAAATAATGGAAGTCCTAGATCCCCCCTCCCCTCACCCGCCCCCGCCCCCCCCCCCCCCAACAATAATGTCAAAGATAAGTATACTCCAGACATACATTGGCATTAAGAATGACAGGATCTACTGATAACCTGGTTATATCGAAAGACGTAAGCTATATGGGCACAGACATATAGTCAAGTCTACATCACGATACCTCTTTCTATTGATAACTTACATTAAGGTAGCACTACAAATATCGTGTTGATGGTGTTTTTTACTTCAATCATGTACATTTATTCAAGACATGATCTATTCTTCTTTCCGAAAAATGAATGCGGAAACTGGAACATATCAAACTCAAATCTGCATAAATCAATTATTGCGACTGCTATCAAAACTATCTCTCTTCTCAGATTTCCTCTTCTAATGATCTTAGTCTAACGCACTAACTTCTGGGAATTACGATTTCCCACATATTCTAATCAAATCGCAGACCATCAGTCAGCGGAGAAGTGACATTTGATTATATTGAAAGCCTTTTTATTGGACACATTCTGATAAATGTGGCCAACGTTAGCAAATCTGGTAATTACTTCTCACATATTCTGTAATATAGAAGGACAACAACAAAAACACGCAGTAATATCATAACTGATCTTTCTAATTTAATATGAAGACGAGAGGATCAGTTATCATCACGAGCTCAATGGCATGGAGCCAGTAATCAGTGAAATATGACCTAGTTAGCTAAAGAAGATTAAGTGGAAGAATGATGGTGAATTAACCGAGAGCAGGCCACCAATTTATACGTTGGAAATAAATAATTAGGAATAATGGCTGAAGCTTACATTAGACATCAGATGTTATGGACAGTGAGTAAAGCTGGTAGAAACCCAACTGAAGTATAGCAGTAAGCCAATTCTGGTTAAATATGTCACAGGGAAAAACCACTTTAGTGTGTGTGTGTGTGTGTGTGTGTGTGTGTGTGTGTGTGTGCTGACAATAACTACCAGATCTAAAGTAGATGTCTGGTATCTTATTTTCTCCAGCTTCCCTGTCATCAAACCCCCCCCCCCCCAACTTATCAGTAGCTGTTGATTGTAAGTCCACAGTCTTACCCATTGCTGTGGCCATGTACAGTCGGCTACACAATTCTAGGATAGGGAATCAAACCGTGGCCTTTCTATTTCTGATAGGTGTTTCATCTCTCACTTCATTACACTGTCATTTGAAGATTGCCTGATGCACATGGCTTATCTTATACACAAAAGAGACCATAAAATAACAACGTTTCACATTTCTCACCTGTTGCTGAGCCTGGTTATCCTCTATAAACTTCTGATTGGCTCGTTCTAACTCATTATCGAGTCTCATGTATTTATCTTGTGGCTTACTGGGACCATTAAATAATGTCTGGAAATGGAAAATAAATTAATATATATGATACTAATGGTGATTAAAATGACAACACAATAAATAACACTAACAGCTTAAATGACATGCATCAGTAACAGCATTCTAACACTCTTAAAGGTATATGGTTGTGTCACTGCTAGAAATCCCAAAGTTTTAGTGCGCACACACACAGACACACACCAAACACCCCTCCCCCCAAACAAACACACATTAATTCTCGATTTAATAACCAAATCCATTAGCTGTGAAACATCTCCCAGTCAATCTGTCACTTGATGTGTCCCTATAATAACATCATATCATCATCAGGGATCACTCTAGGTTAGCAGCACAGTGTGCCTTCTGGACAAACAAATTTGACAGATAAAAATGAGCCCTTTTCAAATTTCTGTGCCCTTTAACTTGGCAAAAGTCTGTGCCTTTGTAATTTTGTCTATGTCCCTGTAATTCTTTCCATAGTATGTTGCTAATGTAATGGTATGTAACATGCAGAAACAGATAACTGTAATTTCGCAGCCATTGTTGTTCATTCATGATGTGTTGTTACACTTACAGTGACCATAAATCAAGATCTGATTGGTTGAATTGTGTGTGAACCAGCCAATTATCATATAAAAGCATTTAGTAGTAGATCTTTCTCTCTGTGTAACTAGCCCAATTTAATTCATACATTTAAAACAATGATGCACATGTGAATTAATCTTCTGTTCAAGGTCGCTTTCACCGATAAATAATAATTATTATCTTTTAAATCACTTACAGGGTTTTACAGGCATATTATTCATTATATTTATATTACATATTATCTGTACATCGCCTTTGAATGGCTCCTGCTAGTAAAGATGCTTTATTAAATATACATTATTATTATTATTATTTATTAAGTACTATACAAACAGCTATAAATCACCAGCTTGTCTTTCACATTCCTGATACAGCAAAGGCTCATTATATCAGTCTTTTTTTTAAAACATATTATTCGGTTGAAGCCACTTCAAGGTCTCAGATGTTTAGCTTACATAGCTTTGGCTGTCTCAAACTTCAGTTGTCCTGAATTTAGATAAATCCTAGGAATTTCAATATGGAGAACTTTTACTGTTTAGAATCAACATGTTTCCATTTAATAGATGTAAATACATGCCAGGGAGATATCAAGTATCAAATTTTTAAACAATATTTGTATTCTTATACCTCAATGCAGACATGGGGTCAATCCACATCAAATTAATCAATTCCAAATTTATCAATTCCAAATTTATCAATTCCATTTTTACCTATTAATTTTTACCTACTACTTTTCTTTTTTACCATAAGTAGGTACTCTGAATACCTACTCTGAATAGTTTATATTCCAAGTAGGATTGTCATGGAAGAAATATTTCTGAATTAAAAAATTAAATCTTAAATTAATCTGTGGATTTAATTTTTTGGTACCAAACTTCAATTCCAATTCTAATTCCAAATTTATCAATTCCAATTCCATTTTTTTTAAATAGCAATTCCAATTCAATTCCTGAATTGGAATTGATGGGAAATTCCAATTCCAGAATTGAATTGACCCCATGTCTGCCTCAATGCACATTTTGTGTTTGTAGGTGATAAGTTATTAGAGCATCAATAGTTTCTAACATCATCAACATAAGCCCAACAGATAATTAACTTGATGATAGATAACATTACCATCTATCATGAACAACATACTGTTTAAGAGAGCATCTGAGCTGAGTAGATGGGTGGTACCTTAAGCCAGTTATATCTGACATGATGTAGGTTTTGTATGGAGTACCCGGATAACATCATCATTTGTCATGAGATGATTAAATATAATTTATATATCAGAGGTGAGAAGAACAATATATTTCCAGCAGTGATTTTGGGAGGGTTCCAAGACGTTACCAACAGTCTGGAACCTGTAATATCTACACTCTAGAGCATGTAATATCTACACTCTAGAGCATGTAATATCTACACTTTGGAGCCTGTAATATCTACACTCTAGAGCATGTAATATCTACACTCTAGAGCATGTAATATCTACACTTTGGAGCCTGTAATATCTACACTCTAGAGCATGTAATATCTACACTCTAGAGCATGTAATATCTACACTTTGGAGCCTGTAATATCTACACTCTGGAGCATGTAATATCTACACTCTGGGGCCTGTAATATCTACACTCTGGGGCCTGTAATATCTACACTTTGGAACCTGTAATATCTACACTCTGAAGCATTAATATTTACACTCTGAAGCCTGGAATATCTAGACTCTGAAGCATGTAATATCAACACTCTAGAACATGTAATATCAACACTCTAGAACATGTAATATCAACACTCTGGAGCATGGAATATCTACACTCTGAAGCATGTAATATCTACCCTCTGGAGCATGTAATATCTACACTCTGTAGCATGTAATGTATGCAGCATTATGAATTTTTTTCTTAAACAAATCTGCCAAATAACACCCCCCCCCCAACAGGCTAATATCTATTGCTGTATTTCTGTTAGTAAATTATTCTTTTAAGATAAACCACCATATTTATTGCTCATTGGAATGGCACATCACATGCAATGGGAAGAGTGTATGGAATGGTTTATGATCATAATTTTAGTGCCATAGTGGCACGTTTTGGTAGTAGAAAAGGGCTTTATCTAAGTTCTGCATCAAATTAGACATAAATCAACAGCTGTAACCAAAGACAGTAATGGCATTCTTAACTCTAAAGGCTACATAAAATGATAATAAGATGAGAATAAATTATTGTAAATAAAAGGAGAATGAGCCAACACAATCAAAACAAATGTGTCAAACGTGATTAGACATGTCAGAGTAAACACATTTAGACAAAATAAACTGTTTTTCTTGCAAAAACATAACACATTCTTTAATCCATTAACCAGGTGTTACGTCCAAATAAATTTGCATATCCGCTGACTCAACAGAAGATATCAATCCAGCACAACTGCATGGACGTCGCTTCACACGCACGCACACACGCACGCACGCACGCACGCACGCATCTACCCACACCCTAGTCAAGTTGGTTAACATCTTTCAGCCATGTTTTTAAACAACCAATTTTAAATAAACTGAGCAGTTAACCAATTACTGAAGATCAGTGGAATAACAGAATTCCTATTGGGATAGGTCTACTGCTCTTAGAATTAAGAACAAATTAAGACAAACTTTGTACTAAATTCATTAATTCACGATTCTAATTTCCAGTCAGTGAGCTAACCTCATTAACTTTAAACTTAAACACACACAGAGAGACACACACTCCCTTTCTCTCTCTCACTCTCTCCCTCTGAAACCCAATACACTGTTATCCATTTGGGATTTCTTCAACCATCCTTTCTTCCATCTACACATGTTTACAATCAAAGTTGACAACTGAATAAATATTCCACATTTAATACAACAGTCAATCTCTTTATATATTCATTAGGCAAGTTGATAAGGATCATAGAATCTCAACAATTATTCTGAGCCAGCCAACCAGCCAGCCAAGCCAACCAAACCACCAGGCCAGCCAACCAACTAAATCCATCAACCAGCCTGACTAATCAGTCAAACATACCAGCCTGCCAGCCAGCCAGCCAGGCCAACCAAATGTACCATTACCCAGGCCAACTAACCAACCAACCACCCTAACATACCAGCCAGCCAGGCTAACCATACCACATTACCAGCCAGATATGTGAGCCAGCCAGGCTAACCAACCACCGAAACATACCAGCCAGCCAGGCTAACCATACCAGCCAAATATGTCAGCCAGCCAGGCTAACCATACCAGCCAGCCAGGCTAACCATACCAGTTAGCCAGGTTAACCATACCAGCTAAATATGTCAGTCAGCCAGGCTAATCATACCAGCCAGCCAGGCTAACCGTACCAGCCAAACACACCAGCCAGTCAATTAAACAAAAAATGTTACATCCCACCTGAAACATAACATGTGCTTGGTTGTAGTATAATTACAGACTCATGAATATTAATGAGATGTTTTTGTATATCTTACTTAAACTACTTCTGTCAGTCTATCAGGATATTAGTGACTGATATCCTGATACATTTGTTGTTTATAAAACTGATAAAAAACAAACAGATTGTGTAAGAATAATGTATGCCTGGTTGAAGACTACAATCTGTCTAGTGTAAGGCCATCTGTCTGGTGGATTAATTGCCACGATCTGCATAGTGCAAGGCCAAACAAAGTGAAATACTACATTCTGTTTGATGTAAGACTACAATCTATCTGTTCCAAATCCACTATATATCTGGTGTATAGTCAGTATGTGTCTGGTGTAAGGTCACGGACCCTCTGCTATAAGATCAGTATTTTTGGGGCTAAGATTAAAATCAGTCTTGCAGAAGGCCACTATCTGTCTGTGTAGTATAAGGCCAATGTCTGGTGTAAGGCCAATGTCTGGTTTAAGAGTGTCTGTCTGGCGTATGAAAACTATTAGCCTGGTACAAGGCTAACAGCTGTCTGGTGTGCGGTTAACGTCTGTCTGGTGTAAGCTAAGTTGTTTGGCTGGTTTATTTAGCCTAGGTATTGGTCACACTTGGAGCATTTGGTCAATGTTCGACTTATAGAGAAACACAGCTCTCTGGTGTAAGGCCATTCACTAGCTGTCTGGCTTAAGGTCAATGATTGTTTGGTGTACGGCCAATGTTTCTCTGGTGTAAGGACACTATCTGGTGTAAGGCCACTCCCTGGTATATGTCTGATTAAAAGCCAACATCATCTAAAAAAATGTAATCTTCAGATTATAGTTCTAAAGTGGCTGATATAAAACCAATTTAAGAAATGCACCACAACGTTGACTTTAAGCATCACAACGTTGACATTAAGCATCACGACGTTGACATTAACAGATGTATTATCACGTAAAAATAACTTGTGTTGACATAATTCAGTATGGTTTTGTAAAATCTCAGAGTAGATGAAGATTTCAGTTGTAAGAGTTAAGTGAGCTTATTAAGTGTCATAGAGAGATGCAAAGCCCCTGAGAACTGCTGAGTACCGCGACTTAAGAATGGTCAGAGAATGTATTTTTGCAGGAATCAAATCATAGTTTTAACTCTATTCCCTACACGCATAAAAACCCTCTTCTTACCATATAATGTTGAGCCAATGTTAATTATGTTCATAATAAAGTAAAACTATTTGTTGAATATTATTAGTTTTTACATTTAATACTAATAATAGGCAGATTATTTATCAGCTAAAAGGGAAATTGTTTAATATATTATCAGGGATTTTAGGTGGGCTCGCTGAACGTCCGCTTTCCTGTATCGTTATTTTATGTAGCAGGGCTCCATTTAAAGTTCATTCTTACATCTAACACACACATCAGCGATTGAGACTTGATAAATCGCGATCCATTTATTTACGATCCCTTGTTAATGAATACCAATGATCCATTTCTGATATTCATATTCCATTTTCAATAACATCACAAGTAAGCTTTTAAAACAACTCGCTTTTCGAACTACATTCACCGAAAACACCAAAACTGATTTAAATTTTGAAAGGGGTTGCCAGCTGTAAGTTGGGTCAGAGGTTACATAGATTATGAAACAGCCAATGAGAAATATTCAGGTCCCTTGCCAAATCCGAACGGCAAAGCTAAGCCAGTGACATTCAAATCTGGCATGGCACTCAATATCAGTTTTAAATATTTACAAACTATTACAACATTTTAAATGTACACAAGTTTGAACAGCAATTAATCATTTCTCTCTCAAAGCACATCAGTATATAAAACAAAGAACACTTACAATCCATATACATAGATTATATTAATATAACAAACTTCAATTATTGAAACTCTGATAATATACTGTTCTGTGGATCTACAATCTGGATTTTCAGGATTCCCACAGAAATCTAATAACTAAATTTCATGACTTTTCCACAACTTTCCTAGGCTGTAAAAAAACATGGCTGCAGATGTTCACCATTGCTCCAGATTGTGTGCAATACTAAGTAGGAGATAAAATTAGAACATTTATACAGATAACGATTTATAAGCAGGAATATTCTCTGACTTCTGACACCATTCTGACCATTTCCAATACTTTTTGAAAGGGTTTCATTTTCCATGACTTTTGATGATGACTACTTTTTGGCAGCATTTTCGATGACCGTGAGAATACCCATATTTAGACTAACCACTATTTTAAAATTTAACATCTACTTATAGATATAGTTTTGTTAAAAAGTATTATTACAGGGTCCATTTATATTAATTTGGTAAGAATATGATCACACTATACACTTTTCTAAACTTGACCCACTTATACCACCACTTAACATTGACTTATACTGTGACAAAGTCAATAAATTTCTTAGCATGAATGGCTTTTCTCTATTTTTGGCATAATTGCAACTATAATTTTCAAGCTTGTAGTGATAAAATGAACTTCCAGTTTGGCTTTAGAAGCACATTATCCAATATCTTTACACTAATTACACAGGCCACTTTGTTCAGGTGCTAAAACGTGTACAAACATCGCCCACACATTCACACATATTCCAAGATTTTGAAGAGAAATCGTTAATTCAATTTCGATCTGCACATATGCTACCATACACTGGAACTCGGAGAACTCAAATGCCAACAATCCAGTTTCTATAATTAAAGTTCATTAGATCAAATTGTATGATGATTGCTAATTAAATATGATGTTTCCATTACTGAAAGCTGCTTAGTTTGTAATATCAACAGTAAATAGATTGTGACATCAGTAAATAGGTTAGGCTATGGTGAGACAATCTAGGATCAGTGGTAATATTATATCGGCACCACCCCCCTCAGCCACCATTCTCTCCCAGTTGGCATGGTTTTGTTGGCCTGCACATGACATATTTATTCTGTATACCATGGTCTAGTGTTTATCAGTGCTCTCCCCTAAGCTTGAAAAATAAATAGTGCTGCCAAATTTAGCAAAGACCTCACATATTAAACATTGGCTAACACATTGTGGCCTTTGTGTACTAATATAATTTTAGCCAATTCTTCAGTTTTTAACCTGTTATGAATACATATACTGTCAAATGTGCTATGTTACCGATGACAGTATGAATACAAAGTTAAGGGCTTGAGTGTCATTATTAAATGCATCACAGTTTGAGACCAAATTTGTTTTTAATGCTAGGTTATTCTATCTTTCAAGTAACAGTTTTCTTATATATTCAATTTTTCACATTTGCATGTTGTGAATAACACATATCATGTAACTATTTTTATATATTTAAAAAATCATATATATTTCACTAAGAGTGTAAAATAACTTTTGAAGTGACAAATATGGGGACAGGACAGTATGAGCCACAGTACAAGTCATCACGGTGCTCTGCCTGTGATAAATGCTTTTGCCATGGTCTCATTCCAAATGTCCTTCAGATGTCCCCATATTTCCTAAAATCCCATGTAAAGTCTTACTCAACTTTAATAAAAGATAAAAATCTGATCACAACTTGAATGGGAAACGAGTTGAGTCGATTTGAGTCGTTTAGCCTACTGATAACACTAGGGACATTATGGCTGAGGGGTGACTGCAGCCTAGGGAACCATCCCACAACTACAGACATGGGTCAAATTCGAACCCACAACGTGGAGGTTTACAGTGGAGTCCTGTATCCACTGTGCCATTGAAGCGCCATCTCAATGTGAAGTGAAACATTTATCACAGTGTAACTCTTCCATACTAAAAAAATGTGAAAACTGCAATATCGTTTTTAATTGGGAAAAAATTCTCCATTCATTTACTAAGAGTTTACGGTCTATTCCTAATACAGGCCCACTTTTCCAGCCCAACGCCAGGTTTTCAATTCAATTAACTCTCATTGCATAAACCAACCAAGCCATAATTAAGTTTCTGTCACCTTCAAGGTTAGCACGTTCCTTTGGCGTTCTTTAGGCATCGGCAAACCATTTCTATAAATCTTTAGTTATATAATCAATCACTGTTCCGTGTGATAGCACTAATGCTCCTCAACAGGGATGTACCCAAAAGTTTGTGTCTGTTAAGGTTATCAACCTGTGTATTTTACAAAGGGATAAATTTCTCACAAACAATATCTTGTTTAAAGCCCACAGTGTGTTTCATCATATATATATATATATATATATATATATATATATATATATATATATATATATATATATAGACCCCAACTGGAGTTCATCAGAGGCCATTCCGATGGTATAGTGGTAAGAGTGCTGCACTGCAAACTCCAGGTTGTGGGTTCAAATCTGGCTCATGTCTGTGTTTGTGGGATTTGTTTCCCTAGGCAGACGCACCTCAGCCCAGGCGTGACTACGGCCAAGTCACAACTCAATTCAAATTCAACTAAAAATACACCCAAAAATTCTGAACAGCTATCAACTTAATCTATATATTAATAATAATAATATAATAATATGGTCGAAATGGCAGTTACTTTAAGTGGCTTAACTAGCTCAAATGAGGGGGATGCATTTGGTCTGTTATTTACTGTTTCACCACTAGGACATAATTCTAAACGAAAGTAGAATTTACAATATATGGCATATTCGGTGGAGAAAACCTTGCCAGTTGCCTGGTTTGGATGAAAAACTCCCCCATCTATAGTGCCAAGGTCGGGATTCGAACCTCCAACCTCCAGCACAGCATAACCATGAGTAAGAAAGTCCCAAGCTCTTACCCAATAGGCAATAGAGGTGGTTTGGGTGTATGATAGAAGCCCTTAGGATAACAGCCCCTAAAGTCAAAAGACCTTTATGATTAAAAAAACCTTAGGATATAAGCCCCCATATTGTAAAAAATATGTTCAGTGAGCTCCAGTGGCCTAGCAGTTAAGCACCCAGCACTTGGTGTCAAGGGTCACAGGTTCGATCCCAGCAAGAGGTTGAAACTTTTCCAGAGATTAATTTCTCGGTTTACAACATCGTGGGTGGCTGACCACGTTAAATGGCGCTGCCGTCTCGACCGAATTATTAAAAATAAAGGGAGACGTTAAAGAGCCCTTGAAGATGTAAAATACCCTGGCAGTGACCACCTTCAGGGTATTTTGACTCCATCTTTCCGTACTACTTCCCCGTGAGTGGTGGGGGAGGAGATTTCCCAACCACTCTAACATAGAGGCTGTGCTAAATAAGCAACAAGCTGGGGATTCTCCATGACAAACAAAGCAAACAAATACGTTCAGCAGTTCATATGTTCAGCTTTTCAAAAGTATAGATACAAAACAAATTCATTAAAGGATATAAAGCACACATATTATAAATGCAAAGTTTTCATAACTTAAATGCAGAATATAGTTTGTCTTCTGAGAGGCCAAGATACTAATTACAGTTATGAGGATCAAAGGAATCATCAAATAATCTCAATTAATATACGTTTTTAATAAATTATCTAATTTACAAAATTGAATTTTGTATTAATATCACTTTTCATCTCAAACTTTAAAAAAATCAATCTTTCAGGAAATGGCTTTTGTCTATTTCATCCATAAGGCAAGGGGCTTTATCCTATAGGCTTTTTTCTGTATACCAGGCAGTTTAGGCAGTTTCAACATGTCATACCTTCCTATTGTGAAAGAGACAGAATTCATAATTTATTTAACTGATCAAACTAGGCACTGATATGATATGTGACTGACAGATGACTCAACTGGAAGAAGTCCGACAAACACAGGCACAATTCAGATTCAAACCAAGATCTGGAGGGTTGCAGTACAAATACTACAATGCTCTAACAACTCCACTATCAGGAGGTGCCCAAGAAACTTCCTAGAAAAGGTACCCCTGTAGACAGAACTTCACCCATGTGCTAAAAGTACATTACAGTTTGGTTAAGTACAGAAATGTGATGACTCTTGCGAACTATTATCACTTAAAGTGCACATATTGTGCTTGACATGGTAGGCTAAATAGACTGAGTGATCTCCGTAAAGGTAAAATGATGAAACAAAAAATGAAGCACCATTCAGATGTAGTTCAACCAGAGTTTGAACTCAGACACTAGAGGTTTGTGATCAATCACACTATCAATTAGTCATATTTAATCAAATGAACCTGCCATTAGAAAAAAGTTAATACTCTACTCGAATTTTAGTTAGGGAACCTCCATGACCTAACTGATAGCACTGTTGGTCACAGATTTATAGCACCTGGGTTCAAACCAAGCCAGGCTAAGTAAGAGGGGTGTTTCATCTTTCACTTCACCTCATTACATTTAGAGGTCGGTCAGCCCATTTAGTCTACCTCGTGCACAAAATTGGCCGTAAAACAGCAACATTTATATTTTTACACAATTTAGTTTGTACTCATTGCTCTGCTTTATTATAATTTTGTCAGACAATAAAAAACTACCTGGATGTTCATGCTTAGAAAAAGATTAAATGATTCTGATGTCATAACTATTGAGACTTTCTTTTTGTTTGGGGAATTCTATATTGCCTTTTAAAATTATCTTTGTTGCTACATTTAATCAAATTTCTTTTTATAAATGGTACTACAAATGGTACTTTTCATTAGTTTATCAGGTTTTTTGCTTTAAAATAATTTCCTACTTATGCTTCCCAGTTCTTAGTAACTCCAATGTATCAAGGTCTTCTATCCAAAAGTATTAAATATTGCTCACTCCGATCTGTTTAATTTCTCTCGAGCATTTAAACCTGTAGCGGGTATCTGCACAAATGGAATGAAATCAATTTCATCCAAAGATGGCTCGGACAGATCTCGTAAAATAATGATTCCCAAATAATAATGATCTATGAATAAAATATCTGGACAATCCGTACCAGCGACTTTATATACTCAGTATATATAGGAACAGTGGGAAACAAATATTGCTGTACTGCTGATAAAGTTATCTGGAATAATACGGAGTCACTGATACATATCTCAGAACTGGTAGACAGCCACAAGACTTTAGTACTGATTTATTGTGCGCATGTGTGTGTGTGTGTTAGTGTGTGTGTGTTAGTGTGTGTGTGTGTGTGTGTGTGTGTGTGTGTGTGTGTGTGTGTGTGTGCGCAGTGTGAGATAAGGCACTGGCAGAGAAAATATCAAATTGAGAATTCAAAATCTGGACGATTCATGATAGTACCACACCCAGATCCGATTTTTCAGTTGCTGTATCTTTCTTCAAAGCAACATACTTTATACCTCAGCTGACACTGTCTTCCAATATCAATTCGTGCAATGGGCTGCTGTCATGAAGGGATTTTAACAACTAAAAAAATTTAATTGCTTTTAGATAATTAACATTTGAATTAAGACGACTATGGCATTATAGTGTGTGCATGTGTGCGTGCATGTGTGTGTAACTATAATCATATTTGTTTGCTCTCACCACTGGTGATACATGAATGAAATATATTTTCTACCCCTGTTATCTCCCTTTACAGGACCTATCAGTTATAAAGAAGACTAATTGATTTGGTTTAAATCAACACTTCAATTAAATCATGATAGTGAAAATACTTATGACATCGGCAATTAATGAAGTGTCCCTAATATTTTTTAAATGTTATATTAGTAAAATAAATATTTTCGCAATACGATTTGATACTCAAATGTGATATAACAACTCATTCAGCTACAGAAAATATTGCAATAACAATAATAATGATAACAACTACAGAAACAGTTACTATTTGGAACAGAATCATTTGTACATCTCACTTATCCTGACTGTACATATCTGAAGGGTATTTCATCTTTGGCTTCGCACAAAAGTGGCCATAAAACATCAATCATCATCAGCATCATCTCTTACCCTGCCTGACCCATAGCCTACTTTAATTAATGATACAACCTGAAGGCTTAAGGCATTACCTAAGCTATAAAAAAAACTGCATAACTATATATTAATCAAAATTTTGCATCATCATAATTTCATTATATGTAAATTTTGTATTACACACAAACATGCATTCAAGCACGCACACACACACACAGAACCAGAAAGAGACTGACTTACTCATAGATTGACTGATACTGGTACTGAAATACTAACTTTCCAGGTGTGCTAATTAGTTTCACATGACTATGGCTTCTTGAAACACACAAGAAAAACAATTTATAATACCATATATGATATAGAATACTGCACAGACACACACACACATATATACACACACACAGACACACACACACACACTATGATAGAGAGATAATGTATCATTACCATACCAATTTTATATAATTATTACTGGTCCTAATAACCAGACTGTATTCATTGCTCTGTTCCAGTGCATATACACTCACTCACTCATACACCCACGCACGCACGCACACGCACACCTATGTAAACACAATTATTTACAACACGTAACCAATAAACTAAGCTATACTTACATTTCTGTTGCTAAGATCTGACGGCGTGCGTGTCTGTGTACGTGACTGTGTCCGTGTCTGAGTGCGTGACTGGGGGCTGGCCAGATGATCCTTCATATCCTGCGAAGGAAAATCAAAAACATATACCGCCGATCTGACAACTTCTTTATCAACAACGTTACGTGACCGTTCACCTCTGACCTCCGCCGATGAGCTCTGACTGGATGAGAGATCACGGACTTCGTGTGACACGTCATCAATCTCCATGATGGTGGATCGGTGACTTTTTTCGGGAAACGCTCAATCAAATCCAAAGAATCATTCAATATCCATGACTACACAACGAATTTATCCTAGCAACGCAGGTATAGCATCCCGTATCATAGCAACCACAGCCGGAAGGCTATTGGTGTTAGCTGCCTGTATATGAAGTTAATCAGCATGTCATAAATGTTTATCAAAACATATTAACATCAGTGTACATATGATAAATCCAAAGGTCTGATCCTATGAATCATACAGAGACGTTATTCTAAGATTAACCATATTTATTTGCTTCTTTACTACATTTAATACCTAAACAACATTCACCACAAGCGTAGAAACAACAGACAGGTTGTTGTTGTTGAGTTATTTTGCCTCGGCGCTCAGCTTACACCCGGGACATATCACCGAGGGGCAACTCCTTAATGAAACAATTCCCCCACAAACACAAATAAGAGCCAGATTCAAACCCACAACCTTAAGGCTGGCAATGCAGTACAATAACAGTGTCCACAAAATATTAAAGATGTCTAGTAACAGTTTTGTTCAAGTTAGCAACTCATCTATCCCAGACCAAGAATTAAAAAATATATTTCCTTCATCTGTCATTTAAAATAAGTAAAAGGAAAATCAACTCAGCCCAAACTAATCAACAGACAAAGTTATCACAAATAAAGTACCACTTAAATTCAACCTTAAAACAAAAGGTATTCTTTTCTCACTAAAAGTCACCAGATTTTTGAAAAGATAAATATTCTTACATTAACTTTATCAACAAATGTTTCAGATTTGTTGAGCAACAAATGTCCTGATTGGCCGAGGAAGAAATGTTCTGATTGGCTGAGTAACAAATGTTCTCATTGGATTATAAAGAAATAAAGAGCCAATCAAACGGTTTGTTGTTTTGTGATGACCTTTAAAGAGTCAAAGCCCACAACACAGCACCAATCTTTCCTAACAACGTGCTGAGCGGTTGAGGCACATCAATTACCCTAACAAAAAAGAGCAGCCAAGTTGGGCGACTTCATCAACAAACCCAGAGTCTATCCACTAATCAGCCAGCCCATGAATCAATCAACACTTCTGTGGCTTTTCAGACTATTTAGCTTACTGCGTGCATAAAGATGGGTATAAAACAGCAACATCTAATTTTATTTACTTCTATGGGTACTACAGCCATAAACCAACTAGGCCATGTTAATAGTGAACTATAATATGGTATGTGGTACCATTATCGTTAGGATAATGTTATAAATGCATATGGTAAGATAACTGGGCCATTTAACAACCTCCAGAGGTAATGCTGTGAAGTGGAAGATGAAGCGCCCATCAACCACATATACACCAATTTTTGAACCATCAGTGTTATATAGGTATGTAACCTGAACCATATTACCAATCAGGCTATGGAAATATTCATGTGTCATCATCATGTCTACTGGAGGAGCCATCACTTCTCAGTCAGACACCGTCTACGTCAATAGTGGTCTAGTTGGCGGCGCGTTGGACCACAGATCACTACCACCCGTGTTCGAATCTCGGCGTGGGCATATCTGAAGGTTGTTTCATCTTTGACTTAGCTTCATATCTTTGGAAGTCGCTCGGCCCATTTAGTGTACCATGTGCAAAAAAGTGGCCACAAAACACCAATCATCATCATCATCTAGCTTCTATACAGGATTATTTAAAAGCCTTTTAAGGCAGACAATCAAAGTTGTCTTTAGTAGCGTAAAATTTGGTGAAATTCTTGTCCTGCCATCACAGCTCGATGGGCAGTTGGAGCCACTGATCCCAGAACAATGATACAGTTTTAAAGGTCAGGTCACTCTCTAGTAACACGAAAAACGTGACAGTGAAATGCAATCTCTGTCTCCAGATATCTCATAACTAATTTCAGTCAGTCGTAATTTAGAACAATGATAAACAAACACAGGATTCTTCACACATTCGGAAAATTACCAACCAAAGTTTATTGTAAAATGGGTCAAAAATATCTAACATCACAGACAGATTGATGGGAATTATTATTAGTTTTACCATCATCATTATAATCTCAAATATACCACAATACATTTCACTAGCAGTCCAAGCTTAAAATTATTTGCCGTCCTCCAAGTTATATGAAATAATCCATCATATTATGCCATTAAGAAAACAGATACTGGCATGGCTATTACTAATGATGTAGGCTAGGATGTGTGCATTCAGGATGTTTATTGGAATTGGGCGCTGGATGATGATGTATGAGAAGATGTGGGTCAGGATGAATCTATGGATGTATGTGAGATATTGGCTCTCAAAGTAGATGTTGATGTAACAGTTGTGTATTGTTACTCAAACAAGCAGAATATTATATACTATAGCAGGTTATATATTAGATCTGTTGTTTGATAGTACAACTAACATGGAATAGGACATTAGTCAATATGTCTGTCTGTCTGTTTGTCTCTGTGTGTGTGTGTGTGTGTGTGTGTGTGTGTGTGTGTGTGTGTGTGTGTTGCATTATATATATATATATATCTTTTGTTTAATATTACAACCAACATGACACAGCACATTAGTCATTGTGTGTGTGTGTGTGCGTATGCGCGCGTGCTATATATATATATATATATATATATATATACAAGCTAGTGGATAGTTGAGAGAATGAGATTAAACTTTAAAGCTTGTCTGAATTTCTTGATGTATGACTCGAGACATTGTATACGAGTAGCCAGAAGAAATGAGATTTATAATAATTACAACATAAATATGTCATCTTTTCCATCATCAGTTGGTGGGTTATGGAGAGATTATCAGATGCTTGATGATGGACTCTTACTGATTATTAAGTTAAAACATCACATATATCTTCATATAGAAAGGACTACTAAGGACAACCATACATTATGTATAAGATGACAAAGGACAAGAAAGTCAGACATTGAACACAGATAGACAGGTTTAACAGACAGATACAAAGATGGGCCAATATTAGCACCAGAACATAAAGGGGTAGCTTTTTTTTCTTTTTGATCACTTCATCTTTTGATTTTTTTTTAATTTTCTAAACGTGAACAGCAGACAAGGTTTTTTGTTGATAACACCTAAACACAACAGCCAAGTGCAGTTTCTGGAACATACCTACAATGTTGTAGAACAGGTGTTATCTCTTGGAAAGTTTAAATCTGTTCTAAAAACTTGTATGTTCAATATTGATTTCAACAATAAAAAATGTTTATGTTTCAAATTTCCCAATGTACAGTCCCAATGAATGGCTTCTGCTACCAATAATGCTATATTAAATCAACTTGATTATTATTATTATTAAAATGAAATAATTAATGATCCCAACCACTGAAACTAACCATCTGACACATAAGTGATTAAGTCTAAGTATAAATAAGTTACAATGAAATCATTATCAGATAGACACCCATTCACTGGCTAGACTAATGTACAAAAAAATGAATATGTGCCAACAAGACAACAGACATATATTGACAAGAACAATTACAATAATTAGAGATGATTTCAGATTATCTTAAATACTATAAGATTCTTAAAACAATAGAAGGCAAAAGTATTTTAATAGCAGTTATTCCCATGAACAGAATTTTACAGTTTGTTAAAAAAAAGAATGACTTACAGGTAGACAGCCAAGTTAGGTATTTAAAGATGAACAATTGTTAAACATAAAGTATTATAGATGATCCCAATCCAGCCAAGTGTGTGTGGAAATTCGCATAGCACAGCAACATCACATGTCCCCATTATCATCATCATCATCATCATCATCCCCTTTCCTTAGAGAGTTAACAGCCCTGGGCCATAAGATCCAGGTGTGACCAGTCAAACCCTAAAACAAAGCAATCAATCACAGTCTTTGGACACGTTGAGATCTGTCTACACCTCTTATACCTGTCCATTCCAGTCACTTATGTCTATGTGTAGAGCTGTTAAAAATGACATTTAACAGAGGAACCATATCTCTCTGGACCGTTTGTCGGTATTAAACATAAAATCCACAATACCCATGGCACAACGCTGCTATTGATGAGAAGCCGGAGAGGCAGAAAGATACCAACCAACAATACTAACAGAATGGTCTCCGAACAGTTCCCTCAAACGAGATAAGAAAATGAACTTTTAGTGGACAAACAAAGACACCCACAAAATTCACACCCTCTTCCTACCACCTCCACCCCCTCCCACAAATTTCAAACTGCATTTAAAAAGATGAAATGGTTCATCTTAAATGAACAATTACTTTACACTGAAGGCAGCGGTGCTGGCTGGATGAGTGTGAAAGTTTTTTTCTGTTGACCCGACACTTCCTCCAAACAATAGATTAGTCTGACGAAGCAGACCATCATTGAACATGAGTGACTCACAAACACAGATCACAAAATGTTTCTTGGTCAAACACCAGCTCATCGATCAATACACATTCACAAAACTCAACGATGAAATGATCAAATAACAAATGTTGCGTGATGTGTCACAGTTCCATCTTTGATAATAAGTCGAATTTCCGCTTCGCGAGAAAACAAATCTACAGCTCCTATTTCCTAATTACTTGCTGGATGTGACAAAACCTGGAGAGGATGCACCATTTGGGAATGTTATTAACAACGAACCAAACACCCTTCCGGCTAAAATATCAAGTGATAACAGCAATCTGGTGTGATTATTCCAAAAGCCTACGTGAATATAAATGTTCTGTATTCATTAATGTATCTGATGTGGGATGGGGTTTGTTTTAAATAAGCTCTTGTTTTGTCTTACTGTCAGCCAACTAGCACAGTCCCCCAAAAAAACAATCAGAGCGTCAGTGGTCACACCTCGGACATTATGGCAGAGCAATGATTCACCAGGGAACATCCCACAAATGGATGGATTGGAAATGTAATGAATGGATTCAAAACCTGACCTAAAAGTTTTCAACGCAATGCTCTCTTACCACTGCACTATACAAATGCCCTCAAAGACCAAACTTCGTGATACCTTTTTCACGGTTTTGTCTTTGACTGACAGGCAGCCATACATTAGTATCTGGTAACCTGAGATGTAATTAATTCTAGGATTTGATTCCTACAGATGGCAGCAGTAAGATGTACACTACCTGGGAAGTTGATCATGGTGCCAGATTATAATGAAGGTCAATAATTCAGGAAGACAACTGACAAAAGATGAAATCTTAAGCAAAACACATCAAAGAAATTAACATGAATGCAACCTCCCCCCCACCACACACACACACGCACATAGTGTGTGCACCAACACACAATTCTACAGACAATATAAGACAGTAACTTGTTATTTAATTTTCTGATATAAAGGTTAGCTTAAAAACCCTCTTGTAAAACAGACTCCAGACACAATCAGAATTTGGAAAATTGGATGATTTTTCAGGACAAGGTCTTTAGACTAGATATTTTCAGCCCTTGGATTTTTCCTTTGGGCTCCTCAGAGCTCCAAACTGTAAGGATGAAAGGGAATTTTACACATGGAAGAGCACTGACTAAAGTACAGAATTTAGGCAAATTGGTTATTTGTATTTGTTAACAAGGTTGTAAGAAATGAATAACAATACAGTTACTATTTAGAAGCAATGAGCATGAAGTTGGATGAACCCATTTCACTGCTCTGATGAAACATGACATTATCCTTATATATATGTGCAGAGCTGGCTATCTCTATCTAGCTGTTAAATATTACTAAGTGTCCGTGGAAAGAAGATCCAGTCTAAGAAAGGGGGAGTTCCCACACCTTGGGACCCCCCCCCCCCACCAGATCTGCAGAATATGCCAAGAGCTTCTAAATCATAATTGCATTAATATTCAAAATAATCCTTTCAGTTAATCGCAATTTCATAGCTAACTATATATAATCAGTGTAAATTACCTAAATTCTCCAATAAAATACCCCTTTGATGAAATCACATTGTTTAGAAACGGATGTTCAGACTATTAGCTGCCTGTCATAATTTGATTACTATCAGAAATAATGAAAAACTAATTTAAAGGAAATAATGTACAATAATAATAATAATGTTTATGGATTTAAATGAGTTCTTTTTCAGTTAAGTTAGTTGATTATTTGGGTTATCCTACCTCAGGGTTGTCTAATCAATTTAAATAATAATCCCGTTAAATGGCTACTGTAGGATGGTGTTGTTAATGTTACGGAATCCATCATTACGTCTGCAAATAATACAAAGTAAAGACAATGGCCAAGTTGTTCTTCTTGCCTATTTTACCATCTTCATCAGCATATTAAAGTACTCCCAAAGCACAGCTGGTAGTGTGGTGTGCTGCACAACTCCAGCCCTGGGCTTAAATCCCAGTGTTACCAACATTTGTAGGCTACTTCATCATCTTATTCCCCTTTAGGGGGTGTATTCACCCCTCTGCCATACATCCCATTGATGTGACTGGAGTCAAATCTAAATAAAAATCACTCACTCACTCACTCACTCACTTTATTGCTATTTAGGCAGGATATAGTAAAAGCTAATAAATATTCTTTTGTGCAACTTAAGTCCCACTTGAATAAACAGTTGTCATTTTCATATATAATATACTAGTTGGAGATTACATATTATTGCTTGTCATTTGATTTAATGGCATAAGGATTTAAATTATGCTGTGTAATATTAAATACTTAAAATTATTATATCATTATATCAAATCACTACAACTACACACGAATCATAGAAGTAAACTGTTGGTAAGTTTGATGAAACTGAATGTTCATGCACCCTGGTAACCCAAGATCCAGCCCTCACAACGAAACATTCCCAAAAAGTTAGATACACAATTCACCATGAACTACAACAATGTTAGTGTATCAAATATGATGAAGTGGTTTGGTAGCCAAGCACAGGAAATCTGTAACCTGGTGTTTTAAATCAGACCATTCAATGCGCATGTAAAAATCCTCACTAATACCAATTTCTGCTTTTTGTTTCCCCATCAATGTTACTGTATTTTTACCAGTTTTGGACCTATACAATGACAAGAACATTAGAATGAAAACACTGTTGTTTGATAGAACAACTGTGTAACTATATGAACATCACTTTTTACCAAGTGACTAACACTGTATGAAATAAATCCACGAATAAAAGTTTTATTTCTTATGTTTATGTAAATTTTATGAATATATCCCTAATCAAGCTAAAGAAATTATAAGTTTCCATCTAACTTCAAATGAACTAAGAAAATCGTAACCAAAAGCTTCGATCATAAAACCCTCGCCCACAAGACCTTAGTCTAACGTGTGTTTGTCAAGCCAGCCCCAAACACAACAACATCAACCAACCGTCCAACTGTCATCTTTTATCTCTCCACTCACAAGACAATGATTATCAACATCTCAAGTCTACCACATCCCTGTACACACACAAACACTCTCCTGCTCTCTCTCTCTCCCGTTGCCATGGAGATTCACACAACAATAAACACAGACCGTGTAGCTGTCAGAGCCACTGTCACCTTGTCAGCCTCCTCACTATTGTTCTGGGACCAGTTTCGGGAGACATTAAGACGCTCTCCCGGATCCGCGATATCCAGAACCACAGATAGCTGAATGGATATTAAACAATGCTGATGACAAAGACAACAACAGCACAAACTGATGACGTTGTTGTTGGTGGCGATGTTGTTTTATGCTGCTGTTAATGTAGTTAATCTAGTTACTGGTTTGCTGTTGTGCTACTGCAAGTTCTTGGTGGTGTTACTTCTGTTGCAGTTAATATCGTTGATATTGATGCTACTATTATTATTACTGCCGTTGTTGTTGATATTGTTGTGACTGTTATCCCAGTTGCTAATATGCTATCCTTGGTCAATTTCCACCAATATATATATATATATATATATATATATATATATCGTGTCATCCGTTAGAGCAATTGTGCACGGTCAGAATCCTCTATATTATTAAGAGCCCACTTAACAGACTCGTGCCACTCTATCGGAACATGTCTCTCCGACATCTCACATCTCACGCCTATATAGACACATCAGAGGGACAAAACATCACAGAAATTATAGCACGTTATTCCTTGTGGCAAATGGCCAGAAGGGGTGAATTAGCCCCTCCCAATATCTAATCCATAACACTAACATCGGACCAACGACTTAGCGTTCCTCGAGTGGGCAAGTATCTGACCGAAGGCCGCCGTGAATTATCCAGACAGACGAATATAGATCAAACGGATCCGGAAAATGATACATCACAGGTCATATAAACGCCAACATAGTAATGAACGTCGTCACGACATCGATTATTACCGGTCATTACCACATTATCGCCATAGCACGTTAACCAACTGATCGTCTGCCGATTCCCGCCTTTCTGGAGGAATCCCACTACGGAAGTTCGGACGTGCCGTCCAAGCTAATAACCGACTTTCTCTGTAGGGAGCCACGCTGCTGTAGGGAGAGAGAGCGAGGGGACAGTGTTTATGGCTGTCTGGGGAGTCAGTCCCGAGATAGCAAAGGATCAGGGAGGGCTCAGGAGTACATCTGGCGGGGTATCATCAAAAAGAGACAGTCTAGATCTGCTTCACATCGTATATATGTGGCAGTGTTGACCTGTAACATACTGGGATAGTTTAATGGACGATCACTCTGTGTAGACAGATCTAAAGGTATTCCTTACGTTGACAAATACCTGTATAACACTTGCAGATATTGATTATTTTATTATTCATTTATCGTCGAGTTTCACAAATCACGCACTGACTCCAAGGTCTGACTTGATTGAGTGATTTTTTTGTATAGCCTTAATTGGTAGTAATAGTATGTCCCGTTCACAAGGGCAGACGATAGTAAATCACTTCTTTGGGCACCAAACGTTTTCCTTCAGACAAGTAATATATCGTTATTACATACAGGTGAGCTCTAATTGTGGATAATCTTTAATTACCAGGGTAATCTTTGGTTATCACAAGTAATATCTGATGATTTTTACATCTCCAATAATTAAACAAGTAATTTTTAATTACCATACAGATAATCGGTGTTTACTCTTGTCCATTTACTGGGCTGAAAACCCTGCGATGAGTTATGATCTGTTTACTGTCATAATCAATCATTGTTTGTGCGTGCAGCAGATGTTGGACTGTGATCAAGTAAGAAAGACAACACTGGAAAACATTAATTACTCTATACAATGGATAATATATCCAGCTGCTAACGGCATCTTGTCTTTTATGATCAATTAGTGTTGTACGGAATAGTACACAAAATTACATAATCTGTATTAATGTGACATCTAATTTAAAAAGCGATAAATCATATTTTAGACTACATATTGACTGGCGTTAACTAAATACCACAATAATAATGTCAGTCGGGTTAATATTGTTATATATACTTTATACTGATGATGGTGATGATTGGTGTTTTACGGTTACTTTTGAAAGATGAAACATTTGAAAGGTTTAACATAAGGAAATATAGGCCGTACATCTGGACAGACAGATTAACAACATAGGCCAACATAAATAGATGTAAAGACAATGTGAAAAACAAAGAGACAGATAGACAGACAGAGACAGATAGACAGACAGACAGAAAGAGACAGACAGAGACAGATAGACAGAGGGAGACAGACAGACCATCAGAAACAGGAAAGATGACTTGTGATCGATGTTTTACAGCCACTTATGTGCACGTAGTAGGCTAAATGGGCCGAGCGACCTCCAACGGTAATGAAGCGAAGTCAAAGATGAAACACCCTTCAGACATGCCCACGCCGGGATTCGAAAACGGATGGTAGTAATCTGTGATCCAACACGCTACCGTTAGACCACGGAGGCGCCCGAGAGAGACAGAGAGGGGGAGGGTAACAGGCCTACAAAGGCACAAAGACGAACAGACAGAAACAAACAGACAAAGGTGGACGGACGGACACAGACAGGCACAGAGGAATTGAATAAGTTCCTATACATTATTACGTGGACATTAAGCCAGACAGTGACTAACACTAATAACACCGGAACATAGTTAGTCTAACCACCCTATTCAAGTTAAAGCCAATTTCTTCCAGACAGATTATAGTCTCTCAACACGGTGCAGGCTGTCCTACCCCATACTGGTTCTAATGGTCCGGCCCATTATCAAAAGGTCCCCGACTGAAAAGACCTGAGCTGTACTATATAGGAATATTACTTGTTACACTATTTAAAAAAATAATCAGATATTTCTATAATTTACACTATCTAAGCTCAATGGAGCCGATAACGTTGTTATTTAAGTAACAGTGGCAACTGTAAGTAGCAACTTTCTCAACCCACCATTACTGATGTTTAACCACTTCACTTTACATTGGACATGTCATAGAAATAATAGAGATATAATCAGCATTTCTCTTATTATATGTGTATGTTTGTGAGATGCATGTGAGTGAAGACATGATTATGTGAATATGTTTACTTAGTTACACAAATGTTTGTTCACGTTTTTGTGTTATTTACAGTTTTTTACAGTTAATAACATTTTTATGATGTAATGTAAAAAAATGGGTTTTTTACTGTAAAAACCCCAACCCTGCTTATTAGCGTTTACCAAGCATAACTTTGTAAACAGACAAACGAAAATCATTCTTATGACATCGTTTACATCTGGACTCGGGTTACTTCATTTTAAAACTAGAGCTGTGAGTCACCAACCACTTTAGCTGTATCCTTTCAACTCCTTGGTTTTAAACTACAAAGCTTGAGGAAAAAGGGAATTACTGGACTCAAGGCTTTGCTGTCTGGAAACGTGATATAACTATAAAAATGTCCGCGTAGAGAAATGAATATTTATGAGGTATCAGACTGAGTACTTTACTTAAGCCACACACATACACACACACACACATACACACACACAATATATATATATATATATATATATATATATACACGCACAGACAGAGAGAGAGAGATTATCCTGATTCTAAACAAAGTACGGTGCCTCCATTTAGCCTACCTTGTGCACAAAAGTGGCCATATACAAAAATTACAACTTACATATATATATATAACCGGTTATGTAATTCTAAATAAAATGTGATGTTAAATTGTTACTTAAAATGTAAAATAAGCTCGTGTTCTATATAAGCCAGTAGGGCTCGCGTACCAACGTAAACATATTCAAATAGCCCACTTCGTCAGTACAAAATACAATAAAATATCAACATGGTCAAGATCATTGAGACAATCCTTTCAGTGAAAGTCATTAGTAATTTCTCCCCAGGTTCTTTATTATCAATGCATCCAGTAAGAATTTCCTCATTTGACGATTCGTCTACAGTATCATCATTGTCGTGCCCAGGATCCTGGTTAGCTTGATACAAGATTAGCCCAAACTGCTAGCCACTTCATCGACTAGCTTTATGTCATAGTTACCAATCCAATAACATTTTATCTGCCGTTGACACTGAGTTCATGTTTGTTTCTCAGCTGGTTAGCTCTAATATACGGATTAGATTGATCCATGGCTAACTTAAAATAGAGTAGATTATCCCAATTCTGCCTACCCACAGGTCATAATACAAATTCAAGTCAATAACTGATTAAGAATTAGATCTAGGAAACATAAAAACAGTGATAAAGGCTCTGTAAATTTATAGCATTTCTAAAATAAGACAGTAACTATGGATGATGTTTTACGGCCACCTTTGTGCATATGGTAGGCTAAATGGGCCGAGTGACCTCCGAAGGTAATGAAGCAAAGTCAAAGATGAAACACCCTTCAGATATGCCCAAGCCAAGATTCGAACTCAAGAGGTGTGGTCCAACCCGCTACCAACTAGACCATGGAGGCGCCACCAGCAGTAACTACGGATAGAATTAGTGCTAACAAATAGAAATACCAGGTTTTAACGGTTATGTTTGATTAATTTGTAAATCTGTACTTATAGCATCCATTAAAACATATAAATAAGACCTGAACAGACCTTTAGGATGGCCTTTCTATCGTATGAGAAAGACTGTGCACAAAAATTGAAAAAATACCACTAAACTTCTAAAGGTTTTCTTTGATCATGATGCTAAGTGACAGACATACAGACATACACACACACGGATAGACAGGAAACAGACAAAACATGTGGCCATTGGTTTACTCAGCTAAAGTTCACGTACGTTAGCAACCAAGCACAACAAAGAATTTATCTTGGCAATCATCTAATTAGACATGTCCCTCTAAGGATTCCTTAATCAGAGCAGCAGCCGTAATAGCTTTGACTGATTAACGTTTCTGTCGCAAAAAAACTGCTCCCCAACGGAGAACCGAGATCAGTAAGATTATATACTGATCATTATAGCTGGTCACCGTTATGGGCAGTAGTCATACAAATAATCCACATGACTAGTAATTTGAGACGACAGTATGGGCGCGGTGCTAAGAGTATCGGTCACATGATCAAATGAATGATAAACCATAGCTGATTGGCTGACAACATTTTCATGACGTTCTAATTAAAAACATAATTATTACTGGTCATTAATGTGATTGCCCGACTACAGGGTCGTCTATTCACCAAAATAGTGTTCACCGTTTGTGCCTCGGTCATGCCACACCAGTATTTATATACAGGGTGTCGCTGTTCTACGTGTATTCATTAAAACTAAATGCCATCTTTATGATCTTATGTATTGACGGACATTTATCACAACCAACTGTCACAGAGGTCACACTGAACTCAAACGTGACATTCAGAGTACAGCTCACAAAGCAATGAAGATCTCAGTGAAGGTTTCTAACTAATCACATTTGGTTAACGTAACTGTTCATCGAGCAGGTAAATATTTGTACACGAACCATAAGAAAACTTGTTTAATAAACACCGACTTTTGACTAAGAAACGCCAAGGTACAAATTATTCAGCGTTGTTCGACAAATATTGACCTCACCGCTGTTGTGCATCTGCGCATGCGCATCGTGTGCAGAAGTGCCAAATATTACGAGGCACGAATTTTTTGGAACGCCACCATATTGACAAGAGATCTCCAGCCATTTAGCTCGTGGTGATCGAATTATGGACATCGCGTATAGTTAGCTTCACCCCATCCCATTTTCATCCGGTCACCACAGAAGTCGGTTAATATCTATCAGAGAACATCAACTCTTGATGGTCAAATTATCACAGCAACCGGGAACCAAATCCCATCTGGCTGGCTTTGATGATCTTGACACAGTATAACACACACATAATGTGACTCTTAACATACGGCATCCGTAATACAAATGCGTAACGCGCAACTCCCATAACACAGACATGTAAAGCATAACAACCACCAAGCGCAGTAGTTAGAACATTGCGCTGCAAACTCCCAGGTTGTGGGTTCCAAATCGACCCATGCTTGTGTCTGTGTGATGTTTCCCAGAGTAGTCGCCCCTCAGCCAAATGTCCTATAGGTGTGACCACTGCCAAGACTAAACAAACCGCTCACCCGCTCATAACACCCACAACACAGATACGTAACACGTAACATCTACAACACAGATCTGTAATCCATGATACTCGTAACACTCGTAACACGCAACACTCGTGACACTGACTGTACAACAAAAAGAGTTTTGTATGTCTCCTTCAATAATGAATTAGCCTCTTTGAAGATTACACAATAAACGAAAAGAAAAAGCAATAGAAGGGAACGGACAAACTGACCATAACACACACACACATATATATACACACACACAGAGAGAGGGAGAGAGAGAGAGAGATAACTCTTGTAAGGTTCCAAGGTTTTAGATTTGTCAGCTGTATCTTCCTCTTGTCATAGGATGCAGCTAGAAGAAGACAACCCTAAATGACATTTATGTGTCAGAGAGACGGGGAAGGAGGAGGTTGGAAAGATGTAAATATATAGTGACAGACAATCCAAATAAAATGCCAAATTTTCTATTCGGGCGGAGTGAAATATCTGCTGTTGCTTGCTGCTTTAGTCGGAGGTAATAGAATGAATGCAACATTTTGTTATATATGTAACGCACGCACGCGCACACACGACATGACAATATATTAGATTATCACTCTTAATTATTATAATGTAGGTTGACTATAAAATTATGGCTAAACTGGCAGTCAGATGGTGTATACCAGCTAGGGGGTTGAGTTAACTAATGGATAATAATAATAATGGCCGAAGTGGCAGTTATTTTACGTGGCTGATTACCGGAAATGAAAGAGACGGCAAATGGTCTATAATTTACTACTTTGACACGGGTACTAATTTTAACTAAATGTAGAATTAACAATAGATGGCATATTAGGCGGAGAAAACCCTGACAGTTGCCTGGATGGACTTTGGTGAAAAAACTCCTCCTACTATAATGCCAAGGCCGGGACTTGAACCACCGACCTCCCGCACAGCACTTGACCATGGACGAGGAGTTCCAGGCTCTAACCCACTGAGCCACAGAGAGGCGGATCATACGAAGTGATTAGCCGGGGATATGTTATCATCGTAATACGAATGTCGGATTTATAACCTATAGACGTTTAAGGACCGTTCTCCTCAAAGATGCTACCGTATAGTGCATGTGCTTGTCAGTAGCCATATTTCTTATCAAGTGGCTGTCTTAAATCGCCGAACGTCACGCTACCGTTGGGAGAATGACCGATTGCAGCATCGAACATAACACAGCTGTTCACACCTGTCATACCTGTTGGCATGACAACGGAATATGTTACGCCACAAACTGTCAAACCAACAATAAGAACAAATTTCCTGACACTTCGGTTAGAGTAATAGATGGCTTCTGACTTCTGTCGGCGGGGTTAGGTCCAGTTTAAAACTTCCATTCCATGGTAGAGACGAATGTAGATTGGTCCACAATGTCGGCATCCTGAAGGATAACATTTAGATAACACACACACACAAACTGACATTCTATGCAACCTGATGAAGACTTGAATAGGTCGAAACCGGTCGTCGATATTGGGTTGAGTCGTGTTGTCTCGCTGCTACGAGTATTGATCTGAATTTATTCTGATTTATGCATATATTAATCACTTATTATTCATACTGTGTACTAATGTTTTACTTTTTCATTTTAGGGTTAATCTTTATTGATGAATTATTGGCCGTAGTGTTCAGCACAAAACCTGGTTTTTTTTCAATCATAGTTTCTTATTTATATTTCGATTATCCTCTTCTGGATTATATTTTTTTTTAACTTTCATTTTTTTCTAATTATAACGGTAATTAAATTATACATGCAATTAAATATATTTTTTAATCAGTTTGGAGTTATAATTGTTGTTTGAATCAAAGTATAACACCTGTGCCCGCGCCTTAAAAAACATACACACACACACACACATAGACACTGGTGAATCACCAATGTCTATTATCAATATTTACGACTCAATCCTGTTTGGGTATAGAAAAGTACAGATTTATGGAGGTTTATATATCTTTAGGTTTATGTATGTATAGGTTTATGGCGGCATAGTTTTTAATAATGCGCGGACGCGCACGTGCATATATATATATATATATATATATATATATATATATATATATTAAAACACACACACAGACAAACAGTAAGAAGCCCACAAAGGTAAGCCTATAACAGAACCAGGTGATATTTTCCATCAACTGTTTACTAATTCTATTACTATTAACAGTGTACCGCTTTAAATTAAGCTAAACACTTACAATGTTACAGACAGATATACAACATATGGCAGCACTGAATATAACAATAGGTCAGATGGTCTCCGTCTGACTACAGTATAGAATACAACAGTGGTAAAACCGTGTTCCAGGGAACAATATAGAACAAACACAATGAGAACATTTCAGTTATATTGAAAAATCACCGCAACAACATTTACATGACATATATAAATATATGTCTACGATTAGCTCCTTGAAATTAATGGTAACAGAACACGGGACAGCTAACAATACATTGACAACATCACTACATCACGTAAAACCTGAAATATGCCAGATAATAGAGGATAGTCCTGTCGGTGAGTCAGTCAGTCAGTCTGTCCGTTAGTTAGTCAGTCAGTCTGTCAGTTAGTTAGTCAGTCAGTCAGTCAGTTGGTTAGTCAGTCAGTCAGTTAGTCAGTCAGTTGGTCAATCAACCAGTCAGTTACCTGAGTTACTCATTATAACACCACTGCCACCATCAATATCACTACTATTACTAATACCATTACTAATACACTACTATTAGTATTACCACTACTGTTAGTATTACTACTACTATTGCTACACTACCGCTGCTACTATTACTAATACTCCTGCTACTACAGCTACTATTACTACTACCACTACTATTGCTATGCTACTGCTGCTACTATTACTGCTACCACTACTATTGCTATGCTACTGCTGCTACTATTACTGCTACCACCACTACGACCCGTGTTCGAATCTCGGCGTGGGCATATCTGAAGGTTGTTTCATCTTTGACTTCGCTTCATTACCTTTGGAGGTCGCTCGGCCCATTTAGCCTACCATGTGCACAAAAGTGGCCGTAAAACACCAATCATCATCATCATCACCACCACTACTATTATTGCCACTACTATTACTACTACCATCACTACCACTACTCTATCAGCTAGTGTAAAGTGTGGTGGTCCAGTTGATAGCACAATACATGGTAGATCTTCAGTTCGTGGGAACAAATGCTAGTGTTGCCTGTATCTATGTCATGTTTCATCGATCACTGAAAGCCTTTACCCTGATTATCTTATTTCTCAAGTTGGGAGTAATTCCACTCACTCATTCACTCACTCACTCACTGCTACCACTGGTATTACTTATTACAACAAGAATAACAACAACAACTATTACTAGCCTGCCATCGTACACAACATCTTCAATACTAATATACCATAAACATTAGTTCTAATATTGTCTATATATATAATGTAATTATGTCTGAAGCAACCCCCCCACCACTTCTTACAGCCAGTGGCCTCTCTATCACATCTGAGTTATCACATCTAGAGTCATAATAGGTAGATTCATCACAGCTACAGTTATCATAGACCATACCATATCTGGTCATTATAGACTACCATGTCTACCAATATAGTCATCATAGACTACCACATCTACCAATATAGTAATCATAGACTACCACATCTACCAATATAGTTATCATGGACTACCACATCTACCAATATAGTCATCATGGACTACCACATGTACCAATATAGTCATCATGGACTACCACATCTACCAATATAGTCATCATGGACTACCACATCTACCAATATAGTCATCATAGACTATCACATCTACCAATATAGTCATCATGGACTACCACATCTACCAATATAGTTATCATGGACTACCACATCTACCAATATAGTCATCATGGACTACCACATGTACCAATATAGTCATCATGGACTACCACATCTACCAATATAGTCATCATAGACTATCACATCTACCAATATAGTCATCATAGACTACCACATCTACCAATATAGTCATCATGGACTACCACATCTACCAATATAGTCATCATAGACTACCACATCTACCAATATAGTCATCATAGACTACCACATCTACCAATATAGTCATCATAGACTACCACATCTACCAATATAGTCATCATAGACTACCACATCTACCAATATAGTCATCATGGACTACCACATCTACCAATATAGTCATCATAGACTACCACATCTACCAATATAGTCATCATAGACTACCACATCTACCAATATAGTCATCATAGACTACACATCTACCAATATAGTCATCATAGACTACCACATCTACCAATATAGTCATCATGGACTACCACATCTACCAATATAGTCATCATAGACTACCACATCTACCAATATAGTCATCATAGACTACCACATCTACCAATATAGTCATCATAGACTACCACATCTACCAATATAGTCATCATGGACTATCAAACCTATAGTCATGACAATACACTACTATGTCTTTGGTCATCATATACTACCACACATCTATATAGTCATCATAGTTTACTACCACATCTTTATCATCAACCACTACACATCTACCAATATAGTCATCATAGCTACCACATCTACCAATATAGTCATCATTGACTACCACATCTTTAGTACTCATTGACTACCACATCTTTAGTCCTCATTGACTACAACATCTTTAGTCATCATTGACTACCACATCTTTAGTCATCACTGACTACCACATCTTTAGTCATCACTGACTACCACATCTTTAGTCATCATATACTACCACATCTTTAGTCATCATTGACTACCACATCTTTAGTCATCATAGGCTACCACATCTTTAGTCCTCATTGACTACCACATCTTTAGTACTCATTGACTACCACATCTTTAGTACTCATTGACTACCACATCTGTAGTCCTCATTGGCTACAACATCTTTAGTCATCATTGACTACCACATCTTTAGTCATCATAGACTACCACATCTTTAGTCATCATTGACTACCACATCTTTAGTCATCATAGACTACCACATCTTTAGTCATCATTGACTACCACATCTTTAGTCATCGTTGACTACAACATCTTTAGTCATCATTGACTACCACATCTTTAGTCATCATAGACTACCACATCTTTAGTCATCACTGACTACCACATCTTTAGTCATCATAGACTACCACATCTTTAGTCATCATTGACTACCACATCTTTAGTCATCGTTGACTACCACATCTTTAGCCATCATTGACTATAACAATAACACACACTCAGACCTGATACTACCATATATCACTCGATCATTCTCTCTAATATCTATTTAATATGTGTGACGTCATTAACATCTCCTTTAGAAGACAACAAACTATGTCTAATAATAGTATTATATTGTGACAATTTAATTTAGATGAAATATCCAGCTCCGTTACTGATTATAATTGGTATCACGATTCTCTAATATCACTGATAATTAATCAGCATTGCTGAGAGTATTGAACTGGTATTAGCCACTCAGTTTATATATATATATATATATATATATATATATATATATATACACACAACATTCAGAGTTTACCATATAGTTTTATCACCTAAATATAATCATTTTGTTGGTATCTCACTGAATCACATTAATATTGTTGCACTTCCTCGGCGGCCAGAGCAGTATATCTAATGAACCCGAAGCCTCTTCTGTACATAACCTTTTCTGTACACATTATTATTTAGGTGTACCAACTACCAGCTTCCAATTTATAACTCTGAGTTGATTCAGATATGTCAACGGGTTGCGCTATCAGTACCATGTCTCATCTTCCTGATAAGGACAAAGTGTCAATCGCAGAGCTACAAACTCACACTACTGACTGAGCTAAACGCAACAAACCCGTAACCATATACGTCAGTTAATTCGTATTAGATAAACATATTTTCAACCCTCAGATCTGAATCTTTCCTCACAAGCTGATAAAGTGTTTAACTTTACTGGTCTGTAGATCAGGAAAACGAAGTGTTATGTCATTTATCCAGCTGTACTCGATGACCGGCCTAGAAACAAAAATTCAGTAAAACAACTATACACAGATTTTATATTTAACTGGTGGATGAGGCAGTAAAATAACCATGAGTATGACCTGTCTTGCAATTCGAACTTTCACAGATCCAGATATCGCAATAACAAACGAATATATTAAAAATAGCCTTAAAACTCCGGGTAGTCCCTAACAGTTTCGAAGATTTCACCGAGAAATTTCTTTTAATTCCACCGAAATTATTAAAATTACAATTTAATCCTCCCATTGTGTCGATGTCATCCAGTGACACACAGACACATAATATGGAGAAGATGTGATTAAAAAATAATCAGATAATATGAGTAATATTAATATGTTGACACGTTACTTCAACAAATGCTCTGTTGAAACCTGAAATACATAAACTTTCCAAGTACGAATAGGTTAAATACTGGCTCCCAACAATGGTTTAGAATATACACTTTTTTGGTGAACTTATTAGAAAATATTCATTTACAAATTCACAGTAAACACAGATATTTAATAACAGACACTCGGTTTCTCATGTATTATATTTTATGTCCAGGGGCCGACTGTAGATTTTGTCGTTATTGAGTTCAGCCATTTCTAAGCTTTGCCTATGGTCACATCTTGGACATATGACTGGGTAGGGTATGGTAGTATCTGTCAATCCTACAAACAGAGACATGGGCCAAATTCAAACCAAAAAACTTGGACTCCAACTGCCCAATAAATCTCTTTATTATATATAAACTGGATTTGGTGGAGATCTAGATTATATTTGCGATAAGTATTTCAGGAGCGAATCAGTAAAGGTTTTGTTTTGATTTGGCACCGATCAAATCTCAGACATATGGCGGGGGGGGGGGATTCCTATAGGTAGGAAAGGACAAAATCAGCTGAAACATCTCACAGGCAGCACTGGGATTTGAACCCACAACCTACACGTTTGCAGCATAGTAGGCTACCAATTGCGTTATAGAAGCTTCTAAAATTGGTTGGGTTGAGTTCAGTGTTTGCATCTGATTTTGTTTTAAATGAACACTATCTAAGTCATACACGGAGACGGATTTGTTCTAACTCCGTACAAATTACGCGTGTTGTCGTACAGAACCAAGTACTTGGCCGAGGACGAGGTACTCCGGGTGACGATGTTTTATGCCAGAAGCTCCCTAAGCTAGTAAACAACGGGTGTACATCTCAGTAGCGCCGGCGGAGCTACTATTCACCATGACCTCATTACTGCCTCATCAGATCTGTGAGGTAGCGATAATATCCGCGGATAGCCCTCGCATGGGAGACGTCAGCTTGATTGAGATGACATTAAAGCTTCCACGACAAGAGCAAGTCTTCATAATCACGATAATATGTGTTCAAGTCACGAAGATGATCACTCGCGCCATCCAATGTCCCATATTCCGGCAGAGGGGAGGGTGGGGGGAGATGTGGAGAGGGAGTGGATGTGGAGGGGAGGAAGGGGTCGTTGTCGGCGGCACAAATAACCAGAGGCAGCTTAACACATTAAACGGGATCTTTCGGACAGGATGTAATCCCTGTTTACGGCAGATTGGCTCTCACCGTCGACCGGTGGCAAATATCGGCGATAAATCTCCACAAAACTCAAACAATGGCCTTTGGCAAAAAGCGGATCAGTTGCCGGCGTGTCCGTAGATAATACTTAAGTGATATCAACCAAAGACAATTTGTCATTATATCGTCCGGGATCAACTACTTTACCGGACTCGGTGATACATCGACCGGAGACAATGTACACTATATGGTCGTTATGTGCTAAATCTGTAAGAGACCGGGTGTAGGTGGGGTGGAAGTGAAATCAAACCGAAGTTTGTGAAAATTTTAAATTATTTAAAAAATATATGACTGGATGAATGATGATAATACAAGACATCAAGTGAATGGGTGATAATACAATATATCAACTGACTGCATGATAATACTGTATCAATTGAATGAGTTATAATACAAGATATTAATTGAATGGGTGATAATACAAGCTATCAATTAAATTGATGATACAACAATATATCAATTGAATATAAGATTTCAACTCATTGGCTAGTAATGCAATATAGATCTAAATTATGAAACGTGTTGTGCAATTCATAGTATATATTTAGATCTGATGATGATGATTGATGTTTTACGGCCACTTTTGTGCACATGATATTATTGATAGGCCAAATGGGCCGAGCGACCTCCAAAGGTAACGAAGCAAAGTCAAAGATGAAACACCCTTCAGATATGCCCACGCCGAGGTTCGAACTCGGATGGTAGTAATCTAACGCGCTACCAGTTAGACCACGGAGGCGACCCATATGTTTAGATCTGATTCTTTCATATAAATGTCTACTTTGGGTGAAACTAACCTCATCGTGAGTGAGTGAGTAAATACTTTGTTTAGATTCGGCGATGCATATGGCCTAAGGGCGAGCCCTAAGAAAATATCTCACACACAAAGGTAACAAGACAAGGAGATTCGAAACGCTATCTCCCAATTTTGTAACACAGCACTCTTTCTCCCTATAAACTCGCAATAACTCGACTAAAAAGAATATTTTATACGCATTTTGGAAGATTAGTTTCAAACAAAACGTCAGACGCAATAGTTTCTAATTAGCACAATTGTACCTATCAGCCACTACTAATTTGGTGACCAATATTGTTAATACGCCTTCCATTTTCCATAACCCCGTATTGTTTCGTCACTGCTCCAAATTGTGCTAAACGAATGCCATGACATATATTATATGCCCATCTTGACACCCCGGGTCCCTAACCTGTACACCCCCCCCCCCCAGCCTCGGAGCATATTACTACTGGCTCCTAAGCTAAAAATTTATTCTAATTCAATCGGGTCATGTCACTCTGAGAACACGCCACCAGTCTGTTGGGAGGATCCCATCTCAGAACCGCTGAATATGTGCTGCTCCGCATTATCATTGAGCCATGGGAGTAACGAGAAATGGCATTAATATTTTTTTAAACACCAAAGAAACAATTATAAGATAAAAAAATCTCATTAGTGCCTTGATCATTAGAGTTGTTAATCACCATCCTCCAGTCGTCATGGAAACAAAAGTAGTCGTCATGGAAACGAAAGTAATCGTCGCAAAACAATGCTCATTAAGATAAGCGGAATAACGATTTCATTTAGCCCATTACTACAATTTCATTTAGCCCATTAATCCGACTTATCAATCATTTATATCACATGACAATGCCTCTTATCGGTCGGAGGGTGAAGGACAACCGCTAAATGAACCCCATTATAGATCGGTGTTCTCTGACAACAAATATTGTCTTTGTTAATTTATGAGATGGCCCCAGCAGCTGGATGTTCGGATACTACCATGGGGGTTGAACTGGGGTAGAACTGTTGGATGTTGGCCAGGGGAATACAGTGTACTGTGATCAAAACGAACAACGCTGTGTACAAAAGTACTTAGAAGATCTCGCTGCCACTGATCAATAGCCTCTGTACACGTCTCTATGCCAAAATATCGAACAAGATCCAATCCGACTGTATGTATTTAATATAACTGTCAGAAGATGGCGCCTCTGGTGACCCATATAGGTCAGGTGACCGGGATAATTCTTGGCCTATTGCTGGCCCGTTCATAAACAAAATATGAACACTGACAAGAGAAGGTCATGGCGTACAGTGACCATTTATTCTGTCTGCGCCGGGGAGAAACCATCTGTTATCTGGCTCGGTATATTAGACAATACAGTTGGCACGGAGCGCACAACACAGACAGCTAAGATTAGATCTGGCGTCAGATGACATCAACACCAGATGCCATCACGGAGCGAGCTGTTTGTTCTGATCAGTGATCTGACAGTATAAGATAATCGCCGAATTAGAAAGGCCTGAGACGGGATAACAGACGACATTGCCGCAACGGATGCAACTGAATTGTTTTAATTCAATTCTCAAAATACTCGATTCGTCTCCAAATAAAAGTCCCTCTCGAAAAACCTACTTTAGTCAAAAGGTACACTAAAAAGGGTAACTGATGATGGTGATTGATTTTTACGGGCACTTTTGTGCACTTGTTAGGCTAAATGGACAGAGCGACCTCCAAATGTAATGAAGCAAACTCAAAGATGAAACACCCCTCAGCTATGCCCACGCCGAGATTCGAACTCAGGTGGTAGTGATCTGTGGTCCAACGCGCTACCAATTAGACCGCGGAGGCGCAAATTGAAATAAATACAGAATGGAATTTGTTTTATTATGATAAGTGACCAATGATATGAGCTGCGACCTGTTTACTGTTATGCTGCGGCATTTACCAATAATATATATATATATATATATATATATATATATATATATGCTACCCTTTCGGGATATTATACTTATCAAACTCACACAGCATACAACCTACGTGGGTATTTCCCAAAGGAAATAATGACGAAAGCATTATCGTCAAATTAGCAATAGTATAGCTGACACGAAAAATGACATGTTGAGTTTCAGCGTGAGTTGATCCTCAAAGACTGCTCCTCCCCAATGTGTTCCATTAGGAAATGAAGATAAGGTGAGATGAGTAAGTGACTGAGTACACTGTTTTGGCAACTCCCAGGGGGAAACATCCTACAAATGCAGGTATCACTGGAAGTTGAACAAAGGTGGCTCAGATAGTCGAGTACGCTGTGCTGCAAACCTGCAGATCAAGGTTCGAATCCCAGTGTCATCCGCGTTTGTGGAATGCTTCTCGGCTTCGTCTCTCCTCAGCGACGTGTCTCGACACACGTGACCTGGACATAGGATAAACAAACGTTCACTCAGCTATTGGGGCTGGAATCCTCAACTGAATTGGGACGCCTCCACGGCCTAAGTGGTAGCGCGGTTGGCCACAAATCTATAGCACCTGGGTTCAAACCATGGCTGGGCTATGTCAGAAGGGTTTTTCATCTTTCACTTCGCTCCATTACCGTTGGAGGTCGCTCGGCCCATTTAGCCTACCGTGTACGCAAAACAAGAACATTTATTATCCCGCCCATCCCATCCCATTTACGAAATTATGTCTTCTTAATTCAACCTGACAATAACACATGTTACAGTTGCTCCCTTTAGAGGTCACTTTATTCTCCACGTAAAAGGTTTACACTCAAATACGACTAGGACCTCCTATTGGATATGACTAATCACATTTTGGTCTAACGACGGTCCGAGTGAGTGGTTTGTTTACTATCAGCATCAACCACACCTGGGATTTGAACCCTGGCCATGAGACTTGAAAAGAAGTGTTCCACCCACTGTGCCATTGGAGAATCCAATCTGGTGAGAGAATTTCTAAGGAAAGATATCGTCGTTCGGAGGTAAGAAAATCCAACGGTAAACATCGCACACAGCTAATTATGCAGATAAAGGGAGGGGGACCCAACTGATGAGTCTTACCCTGTTAGACATTATATACGTCACAAAATACTTAACTTAATAACAGGCTACGGACTTGTGTGACTGTGTACGTTAGTATAATTGTACGGTAAATAATGGTATACGAATACGATTATAGCATCCATGTAAATAAAGACCCAGGTTATTATTCTTCAGTGACCTTCCTACAAACGATTACTGTAGTATGTCGTTATACAAATAGAGGTTGTTGTTGTTTTAAGCGCTTCATAATTCGATAAACAATTATTGTTCAACTCTACCAGATGCTGGTATGGGCTCATCACCATCATCATCCTCATCAAGACCTCACAATTGTTACATTTTGACGACTGATCCACAGTTTTTAGTTCATCATCCTCAACACTTTCCTGTCTATTTAAAATAAACACCAAACTTCCTAGCAATATATCCTTCACTGTAGCCATTTTTACGTACTATATGGGAGGGGGGTTGGTCATAGTGCAGTCTGTGTTACTTGCATCAGGAGTTTTCACATTTCTACTTGTTAATATTACAATATGTTTGCCCATCACTGAGATTGATAAATTAATGGCAGATGTTTGATATTTGACAGAGATACACAGACCAGTCTGTTATTTTTAATCCCATATCCTATATTGTGTTTGGGTAAATTTCATCACGATGACTTTTTCCTTTGGTGAAGTCAAAGATGAAACAACCTTCAGATATGCCCACCTCGAGATTCGAACATGGGTGGTAGTGATCTCTGAACCAACACGCTACCGTGAGACCATGGAGGCGCCCCTACAAAAGCTTAAATATAATGGTGATAGTTCGAGAGAGAATGTTACCTGAGACGGTGACATATTAACAGTCAATCCTGGATATATTATCACAAATCATCTCACATCCTACAAACCTATCTCATTACACACACCAACTGAGAGGACATGAGATATTCTGGTGAGAAACTATTTCCTAGCTTTCTATCATTTAATATGCTTTGATGAGTTTAGTCTAGGTGCAGGTCACACCTGGGACACATTATGACTGATGAGCAACTCCCCCGTGTATAACATCCCACAAACACAGGTATGAACCCGACTCGAACCCACAACCTGGAAGTTTGCAGCCCCTGCATCCCTTGATAAGTAATTAAATACTAAATGTTATATACTAATGGGGAAAACATGGACCCGAGAGTCTATATAGGCTACATATCAGAGATGGTCCACATACAGAATGGACCTGAGAGTCTATCTAGTCTACATATCCCAGTATGGACTGGAGAGTCTATATAGTCTACATATCAGAGATGGTCCACATACAGTATGGACTGGAGAGTCTATATAGGCTACATATCAGAGATGGTCCACATACATTATCGATTAGATCGGACCCAGGGTTGTCACACTCTAGCCTGAGCTAGACCCATTTCATGGTCTAGGCTAATGTCTGGACCCAGGGCCCTGTTAACCTAGAGACCTGATCTAGACCCAGAACCTGGCTATTGTCTACGTAAACTGACTCACCATGGTCTAGCCTGGAAAGTGTGTGGTTGTGAGATTTCTTTCACAGGTACCACCACGGTCCTGAGACTAGCAGCACAAGATGCCACCAAGTTGGTGGCCCACCAACTATGCTATGGAAGAGTAATGCCGAGTCTGGAGAAGTACCCATGATCCAGACAAAAACCTCAATATAATCTAAAGCGGGACCACAATTTGACTGTGGTACCTAATAATAATAATATGTGACATTTATATATAGCACCCCATTCGGCTTCATAGCTGCTCTAAAGCGCTTTACAATATTATTATCCATGACTCAGACCTGTTTCTACCCAGCACACATCTCAACTTCCCAGGGAGCATACAACGTATGCTGCCATTAAAGGCACAAAGCGTTACTCAAACACATAGCCATCATAGTCCTGTCAGATTCTCATTTTATGGATGAGTAAACCAGTCGCTACACAACAGCATTGCAGCTCTGGAGCCTCGAACCCACAACCGCTTGTCTATGAAGCCTACACTCTAATTAACTGTGTACCTGTTCTTCTTCTTGAAAGCTAATACTATAAATACCTTGTGATGAATAAGTGATTGTTTCACCTCAAATCTGAGCACACCTGGGTTGAGGTGTTTAGCCTAGAATGTCATTTTAATTTTAATTGAAACAGGGCCAATCTGCTGCTGTGATATAGTCGTTTCCTCATTATGATGCCACCTTATTTGTCATGGTTTATCTTCCCCGCAATACGTTATTGTTTTTCTTTGTATCCTCTTGATAATTGATATCCCATTCCTGTGGGAAGATAGCTTAAGTAGCCACACAGGTCTTCCCATTTGTATGTATTCGACTACTATGTTCTATGTAAAATATAAACCATAACAAATAATATACAAATTGGAAATAAATATCATTGTCATTGCCTGAGGCACATAGCCGAGAGGCATCTCCCAAGTAAAACAAATCCCACAAACAGGGACACAAGTCAGATTCCAACCCACAACTTGGGGGTTTGCAGTACAGCGCTCTCAATCACTATGCCATCAGAGATATACATCCGAGGTGTTACTCCCTCGGTATAATCATATACAATAGGATTCGACCCCAACACCTTCAGATCGCCAGGTGTAATGTTCTAACAACCACGCAACAGGATTAATCTATAATAAAATATAAGATTAATACGACTCTCGGTTGGTAAATTACAGCGCTAGGGGGTTCAAGGACTTCTCAAACAAACGAACAACAAATACAAAAGTTTTGATAACATTTATGGATATGTCTGATTGAATAAATTATACTGATAACATTTAGTACAGAACTGATAATTATAAAAATAATTTGGATTTTTGGTAAATGTGTAATTGGAAATGATAGAATTAGTTACGGTAATCTTTGTTTTAGTCAACTATATTGACTTATGTTTGAAAGTATTCAGAAATTTTGAATATATTTGTCATGGTAATATATATATATATATATATATATATATATATATATATATATATATATATATATATATAATGGCACACAAGAAAACCAGACATATAATATTATAATATACAAAATTTATATAGCACCCTATATAACCTATAAGAAGGTTACTCTAAGGTGCTTACTGGAAATGTTTGATAAATTTCCATATTCTTAGTGGATTAAAGTCTGTGAATGAAAGTCCAAAATAAAGAATTCAAATATATTTAGATTTTAGACACATCTACACTTGTTTAAAACAAATTCCCATTTATGCACTAATTTCAGCTGATAACTGAAGAAATTAAGATGGAAAATGTAAATATTTAATGTTATCACCTCACAGACCAGAAAAATGTAAATTTGTATGCTTGTTCACGATTTTCTGCCATACTATAAACACGTTTTCCTAACACCATCACACAGTAAGATATATAAAACCGACATTTTCTGGTAATCTGATAAAAAGGAATTGAATGGAATTGAGCTGGCCCATATCTGATTTTATCGTTCCCAATATTCACTAAATCTGTAAGAAACCATTGTACAAAAAGAGTACAGAGTATCATTGCATCTTTGCTGTTTACGATCTTTTTCTGTTGTTTAACAGCAACAAAACAAACAAATCATGCATGAAAATGTTGCTGTTTTCTGGATACCTTTATGCATATGGTAGATACAAGTGCCCTCCCAAGTTAATAAAGAGAATTGAAAGATGAAACACCCTTCTGATATAGACCAACCAGGTTTGAACCCAGGTCCTATAAATCTGTAGCCAACTGTAGTACTGTTGTTATAAATGTCCCAGCCTTTACTATCCCTAATTTTAAAATTCACTTATAAAGGGGTTTTTACAGACATATTATTTGGGGTATTATTATATTACAGATTACTTGTTCAGCACCTTTGAATGGCTCCTGCTAGTAAGAGTGCTTTATTAAATATACATTATTATTATTATTTGTTCATGACTTTTCAGTGAACTAATCCAAACTGTGGAAAATGTCTGCTCAGTGTCAGCCCTGAATGATGTTGTGCAAAGGATATAGTGATACAGTTTAATCTTGATATAATGGAATATAATACAACAGAGTTGCAGTCTAACAATTAAATCACATACATCATAGAATGATCAACATGCCGATAGCACAGCTGTTAGAGTGTTTCACAGCAAACGGGCGGGTTACGGATTTAAATCAGGTCTTATCGGAACATGTGGAATATTTCCCAAATGAGGCGCCCCTCGGCCATATCTCAGCATTGATAACTATTCTGCATGAGATAACTAGCAGGTACTGATATGTCTATTGCTCAATAATCCTCCCATATCTGATACTGTTCATAGACAATAGCCGTGGGCTTCACATATTGGCTGGTGGTCTGTCAATCCGCCAGTATGCTACCATTCAGCGTCATCAATATGGCGTCATGTGTCAGATGGTTGTTGGCATATTACCCTATCAGGTTATCAATCCATTTAACAATGTCTCTTGTTAGAGTCGGCAACTGATGAAATGGTGTGCTTTTGGGCTATTTCTGTTTGGTTTTTTTTCTGAATTATTTTAGTCATTTCATTGAAATCACACACCTTTGAAAACAATCCCTTTTTAGGTTTTATATCATTATCAATAATCATAAAGGAGGCATCGTTTCTAGTTGTTTCCGTTCATCAATCAAATTATACAGAAATAAATCAACCAGGGATCCTATCCATCAAACATTGTTCTATGAAGAAGCATCGTCGGAACTGTCTTCTGCAAAATCTACCAAATATTGCTCACTATTACAATATATCGAGGACATCACAACCGCAGATCAGCCAATTATATCTCTGTGCTGTGGAACAGCAATAATTGCACACCAGGAAAAGCTAGTACAGTTTTATAATGAGTAATAAAAACTGAAAAAGATATATTATATACACATAACTGATATATATATATATATATATATATATATAAAATACTTTTCCTTTATAACAAGTCTGAAGCACTGCCTATGGCAATGTTACACCACCAAATCACAGCCATTGTGTAGGAAATTTAGAAAAGGTCACGTAAGTGTTCAAGCAACACTGTATATGAACCATTCCCAATTATACCTGATGTACATGAATTAATATCTGACAATGTAATGATCTCTCTTCCACTCAGTGAATTATATAAATAATCAGTTATCTCATTTCACAGTCGTCGTACTTATGTTACAAATAAAGTATTACATCTAATGCGTGTGAAATAAATCATACACAATAACAAGTTATCTGCCGTGTATTTCTGGTGACTATGTAATGACAGCTAACATCAACAAAGATCAACATCCTACCTTAACTGTAGCCTTCGTCCTGTCAACAAACGCTCTTCTGTCTGACAACTCCACATCGTCAATCTTAAACTTCTTCGTGTTCTTTTCCACGATGCCTAAGTCAGAGTTAAGGTACATTCAACGTAGAAAATGGATGCGACATTTGTAATGGATCATTAGAACAGGATCAGAAGACAAAATAGTGTGCACAGCCTTTAGGGATGGGTATCTGAAGGGTGTTTCATCTTTGGCTTCGCTTCATTACCTTTGGAGGTCGCTCAACCCATTTAGCCTACCAAGTGCACAAAAGTGGCTGTGAAACATCTATTATCAATCATCTTAAGGGATGGGAATAATTAGTAATTGTAATTATTTAACTAATTAAAATTATTATTGTCAAAATGCAAGAATGTTAATTGAAATTTATTTCTGTCCTAACTGTTCATCATGCTCATTTAAATTAATTACATCACAGACATGTCTAAATACAAACTTCAAAAGTGGATACATGACACTTCAGCTAAACCCTTACTCAAATAAATAATATCCACCTATCATTATATAACAATGGCGATAGTTTGTGTCTTTACCAGTGACCCTCATCAAATTGGTAAGCCAAAGGTCAAGGACGTGAGCTGACAACGAAGACAACTCTGACCACTGCTCAGTTCTGTTATTAGCCATTTTCAACGGGTCACAAGTTTATATTAGCCAGTCCGCTGTTTGACATCATCCAACCAATATCTCTTTAGTCTGTCTGATTACTGTCTCCCAGCTTCAACTGTGCCCTGGACGATATTATTTGTCCTCTCTGCTACTATGACATGTCCAAACCAGACATGGGGTCAATTCCATTTCATCAATTCCACTTTTGATTGGAGTAGGTACGCCAAATACCTACTCTGCATAGTTTATATTCTAAGAAAGACTGTCATGGAAAAAATAATTCTGAATTAAAAAATTAAATGATAAATTAATTTGTGGATTTAATTGGAGGTTTTTGTAGCAAACTTATCAAACCAATTTTGTAGCAAACCAAATATGTCAATTCCAATTCCTTTTTTTTAAATAACCAATTCCAAAATAGCCATCAATTCTAATTCCAGAGTTGAACTGACCCCAATATCAGTAATCTATCCTTTATAAAAGATGAGTTTCAATGGACAGATGGTGGATCAGAATCCAATTAACCGAGGTGATGTTAATTATTACCAGGAATCACGATCTCAAGAAAGAGAGAATATATAGCATACAAGACAAAGATATCCTTAACTACCAGTAGACTGTACACATAACCATTTGTCAGATGATCTTTGAAAATATCTGAATTGAAAAATTATTATCTTGGGCATTGCGATGTTGCAGGGACATCACAAATTATGGGATTCATCCCACATCCAGTAGACAGAGATTGGGTAGAAGGATCAAATATTTCTCATGACTGGTGCAGCTCCCTTTGATTTTTGGGTCTTACCTGTATCACACCTACCTAATCAGATCAATCTAATGGCTTGTTATTTTGTAATTAAGGATACTAATCGTTTCTTCTAAATCCTCCAAGTCCCATTCTATACTCCGAAGGCTGTTCCGCAGCTCATTTGTCGTCCAATCATATTCCTCTCTTGAGCAATTATTCGGATCACTAAGCAGCTCGCACCAACGCTGGTACAATGCCTTGGCATTCTGTACTGCTTTGTGTACCTCACTAAAAATATAATATCATGTTTTTTATATTTACAAATTATAACAAATATATGGACAGATGTGTCATTATATATATATTGTCACACACACACACACATATATATAAAACAGTACTAGCAAGAGCATATACAAACAATGAAGAGTACACACACCTCCAAACCCACCCAATAAAAGGTTCAACAGGTAAGTGACCAGTCTGTCAAGTAACTTGTCATCTTACATACTGGAAGCTGATCTCCAAATTAATTAATCATTTCAAACACCCATGATTATCATCATTTACCTGCCATTATTTGTCTGAAAATAATGTCCCACTTAGACCAGAAATAGGATTATATCATATTCGGTGGATAGTCTACAGTAACATTTGTCTAGCGAAAGAGAGGAGGAAAAACCTGTTGAAGTGATTTTATCATGACAATTGTTATTTGGCTTGTTTCATATAGACCTGGTCCAGTAGTTTAGTCCTCCTTTAGCCACGAAACCCAGACAGCAATTTTACACTTGGATCATACTTCACCCACAGGTTATTTGTCGGCATACCAAAACACCGGACTGCACTGACAGCTCTAATTTCCCTCCCTGTATGTTCTCATCACCCTGTACATGCTGGCAGTGGCAACAATGGTAAACCACAGAATAAATTATTAACATCATAATTATGGTTTCTGTACATGTTACTGTATCTAGACAAGGCTTGTAAAACAAATTAATAAAAAATCATGTGTAAATCTTTTATTGTTTACACAGTGAAGTCATGTTACCAACTAAACATGAGCAATCATTATTAGTGAAGACATGACACTGGGGAGGACAGTGTATTTATCCTATACATATACAGGTATTGCTGCCATATTCGGCAAACAGTGATTGGCCAGTGGGTGACATCTGACGAACACAGGTACGACTACGAGCTAGCTTGGATTGGACTTTCATGCTTAGCAACAGCATATCATCCATGCTAATATACAGTGTGTTTTAGATTGGACTTTCATACACAGCAATAATGTGTCACCTATTGTTAATACACATTATGTCATCTGTACTCATTACCATTGGTAATGTGAACAAAAAAGTGTACAAATTTTACCAGGTGATTCAACCTTTTCAATAGCAGTCATACATGGGAATAATTCAATTCCAGAATTGAGGGTCAATTCCAATCTAATTCTAGAATTGATTATTTAAACAAAAAAGGAATTGGAATTGATAACTTTTGAATTGGAATTGAAGTTTTCTACAAAAAAATTTAATCCACAAATTAATTTACCATTTAATTTTTTTATTCAGTTATCAGTACCTACTCATGGTAAAAAGTAGTAGGTAAAAACTGAATTGGAATTGATAAATTTTGATGTGGAATTTACCACATGTCTGATAGCAGTTGATGCTATACATCTTCTATATTACAGTCCCTTGTCACCTATTTTATCAACAAAAAATCGGTCGGCCACTTTGATTTTGAAAAAAAAGTGACCTAGAATGCACAAAATACTCCATTTTTCAGGGGAAAGCACCTAACTCCCTCCGCCTTATAGTGGAGAAGGGCCACTACTGTGTTAGTGCAACTAACACTACCTGGTGACCATCCTTCACTACACATCCCCTCTATACTTCCCTCCAGCAATGCCATTGCTGTGTTTTTACAGGTTACCACAGGTGAGATGCTGCCTACTTTTTATAAGGGTTCTTCTACTCTATTCCCTACTGAAAAGGCTGGTGATTCTATATTTTTAACTACATCACAATTTACTATTGGAACACCTGTGGTTAGTTTTTTTTAATGATAATTTAATAAGAAGTTATATTTTACTAAATATTTGGTCAAACAATCTTATTATAATTATATATTAAATTAACTTTTAGTTCTCTTTGACATTAGGCATGTTGCTATGGTTACCACATATACCCGGGTATCAGTTGGTTAAACTTTCATGGGTGATAATGGAACATAACCACCAGCACAATTATATCACATGTCATATTATGTAAACAATCACGGTCACTGTGAACAATTCACACAAGTAAACTTGCCACAAGTTCATACTGGCCATTCTAACATCATGTGACCATATATTTTGATGGGATTAACTTTAGGCAAGAAAAACCCCTCAAACATCACAAGACTAAAGCAGCATTAATTTCATAAACCAGTTAGATGATCAAACGATACCTTAAATTAAATTACCATGGCTTCTAAATTGAGTGGATTCTCTGTCATTTGGTCAATTTTGCATGAAGATCGTCTTTGAAAGTCACTGTGGTAGCTTCTAAATGGCCATAACTTAACCATTCTGCTGGACCATGTACATATTGCTCCAGGTGCAAATATATCATAGGAATTGCCTTTAATAAATTTAATGGATATTTTATGAACAATTCTTTTGACATGACATTGTCTGTAACCAAATATGAATGAGAAAAGAGAGAATAAGCATTGTTTCGAATAGAGTACAATATGTGTATCATTAGAAATCATAAATAACCATGTGCATGCAAGATTTTACTTTTGATTGAATAAAGGTAGGGATGAGAGAGTTTTATCTGTGTTCATGGATGATGATTGATGATATATGGCCACTTTTGTGCGCATGGTAGGCTAAATAGGCCGAGCGACCTCAAAACGTCATGAAGCGAAGTCAAAGATGAAACACCCTTCAGATATGCCCACACCATGATTCAAACTCAGGTGGTAGTGATCTGTGGTCCAACATGCTACCAGTTAGACCACAAAGGTATCCTATGTGTGTTTGTGGAAGGCATCCCTTGGGACCAGCTTCTCTGATCTATGTCTGAAGTGTGGTCTGTAATAAGGAATTACAAAATACTCCATCACCTACTCACCTAAACATGAAAACTAAGTTGTGTTGAACTGTTTAGCCTCTACACTGGTCAGACCTGAGACTTATGGCTGAGGAGCATTCCAGAACAGTAGGTATGGGTCAGGTTCAAAATCATACACATTAAAGTTGTAGAACAATACTCTAACCACTGCATCATTGGAGTGCCCTGTCCTACTCACGAAGAGGAAGTTGTGTCCATATATATAATTTGGATACATTAATTTAAACAACAATCCTTTTCTCATTTTGACAGTTCCTTTACAATTACAGAGAAGATTAACTGTTGTTGACACCAGACACTGTTCTAATAAACCTGAGCAACCCAAATTCATGTAGTTCATATATATGTAGAACAGAGTGGCTACAGTTAAACCTGGTGAGTTAAATTAACCGCTCAACTGAATAAAAATTCACATAAAAATAGTTTTCTCATGTAAAAGTTATTATTGCTGATTTCAGCAAATACTCAGATGATAAGAAAATACAAGTCTTTACTTGTCTATTGGTTAGCTTTTAAAGGTGTGAATGTCACAGTCAGGCACACCACCTCTGTGGTCTCATGGGTAGAGTGTGGAACTACTTACCCATATTATTTATGGTCATGCTGTGCAGGATGTTGGAGGTTCCAATCCCACCTATGGCTCTATTCTAAGGAGTATTTGATCCAACCAGATAATGGCAAGGTTTCCTTCACCAAATATGCCATATATTTTAAATTCTAAACTTACATAGAATTAGTTCCAATGGTGAAGCTATAAATTACAGACTATGTGCATCTTCCTCATTTGAAGCAGCTAGCCACATAAAATAATTGCTAATTTGGAAATTTGTATTCACATAATTTTATCAAATTTAAAAAAGCTCCTAAGGATGTAGACATTGATTGGTTGTCAATTGCAATTCAACAATCTGCATAGCTTACATGTGTCAAAATAAACAAGATATGACTGTATTCTTGTTAATATTTTAATTCTAACCTTTTGCATTCAGCCCATGTCTGATACATTATTTATAGGTTATTATTTTCATAGGTTTTAATGACTAAATTTAGTTTATGGTTATATATTCGTGCATAATATAGATTAAGATGCCCGAAAACGCAGGAACATACAAACAAGGGGGTATACAATAATTTGGCACCTATTTCGTTTCCATCTGGCTTATAAGAAACTGGAGATGGATGGTGTCTATATGAACAAGGGTTAAATAGAAGTCTGCATTGGCCAATAAACTATTGATGCAGACGTACAAAGCAAATGCAAGCAATACCAATAAGTCATTATTATAGGGTCCCATTCAAAAACCAGGTCCCTAATGTAAATGTCAAGAACTGCTTAACCAAATCTGGCAAACAAATAAAAGATTCATAAACCTCCTTCACAACCTGATGCTATTTTAAATTGACAGCTTATGTCGTCAGAGGTGAAAAAAGGATGTGACGGTTGCTTAACGACACTCAACAGACAAACTGTAAAGACACTGAAATAGTGCTGGTCAATCAACCAACCAACCAACTTTTCAAAGCACTGTTCTAGAAGGAAGATGGGGGTACAGCGAGCTGAAACAATTCACGATTGATCCACCCACTAGGTTTACACTAGACGTGTCATTTTGCTCTTTTACAACGAATGAAAGAGTAAGTTACTCAGTCAGTGTGTGTGTGTGACACTGACACTAAGTGACAGTAAGAACGATAAGAAATTTATCGATAATGCTCACAACTGTTAAGGCGATAGAACAGAAAAATAAAAAAAACATAACTATAATCTGAAATACATTTACATGAAAAACGAGATCTATTAAGACTATTTTAGTATTTACATTAAAATTAAAACCCCAACTAAAAACAAATAGTAAACATACACAATAGCGAACACGGAACTTAAAACCTAAATACACAGATCGCACCATTTTATGGAAATTAACTGACTTACTCTTTGACAACAAAGAAAGGATCTTCAAGTGACATTATTCATTTATAACCATACGAATTATTAACATCATCACCAAAATCCAGCAATATGCCAAAATTCTTGTTTGTTTCTTTTAGACGGAAACGGAAGTTACCCGAAAACTGTTCTTCTGAAAATATAGACTGACATATGTGGAATTTACCTGTATCGAGTTATAATATCGTAACCCGAAAACAATATAACTACCCCTTCTATTAATTATATTGACAACACTGTAAAATACGATAATAAGTGATCATGTTAATCAAGATTTAGTATGAAGCATTAAGTGGCCAAAACAGTTTTATGGTGAAATTTCATTCTCTTACGCATATTTGATTATTTCTCATCATTTCCATGAACCGTTACACGCTCCTTTAGGGTGAATCCTTTATAGTAATAGTCTGCCTTAATCATAGCGATAATTATGTAAAAATTTTGTAACAAAAATTGATTAAAACAAAATTAAACTATGTAGTAAATTTTTTATACGTCTACGTGCACGTATATACAAAATATTATTTATACATTGTTTAGTTTATTGGTACATAGTAAGTAAAAAAATATATATATATATACTAAGACGTACCACCTTAAAATATTAAATATTTGAGTAAGAAAAGTTATCCACCCAATAGAAAGAAGGTGATATATATATATATATATGCGCCTTGGTGTTTTGTCCACATTCAGCTGTCAGATGAGATTATTAACGCCCATAGATCTTATCTCATTATCAACATTTTGACTGTAATTTTTTATATCTATTTTTCTTCATGCATAACTGATTAATTAAGTTTTTGAAATGTTGTTTGAATTGTTCGCCCATTAATTGGTCAGCCATAATTAACAGATTCACCCATTCGTTTTTTTCTTCAGTTGGTTTCGTGATTGTTGATGTGAAGTTGACTTCACCACGGGACATAGTCTTGGACCTGCACGCGTTCCTAACGTAGAAGTATATCACGAACAGAATTTGTCCATATAAAGGTCCAAATCTCACTGAAAGGTTTCTGTGAGAATGATGATCGAACTATCAATATCTTTTAAGTTAATTGATCGTCTGCACTTTGTAGGTTTGTGGAATACACCAATGATGTTGTGTGTTTTTATAAAGATATAAATAGCCGTTCAATTGTGATAAAATATCTCTTACATCAGTGGACGATCTACAGGGGGTTCGGAGATAGGACCCCACCTCTAGTAGAGATACTCCATATTTAAATGCAATATACCATTTGGGGAGATAATAACTAGTAACAGTAGTGGGAATTTGTCATTCTTAAATAACCACACGTTGAGTATTGTATAATGTGTGTCTGATAGCATTATTATTTAACAGACAATTAAATCGCATTTATACTTAATTTTATACTAATTAAGTTACTTAGTTAGTATAAAATGAAGTATAATATTGTAATTTGTGTGTTAAATAATATCTTAGTAAGTACAATATTTTGACAATTCTCCCAAGAGGCAATGGTTAAACAATATTGCCCCAATACTCGCCACCAGAAACTTAAAGGTTTGTGCAAGACACGCTGGGTTGAAAGACATTCTTGTTTGAAAACATTTTATGAGCTTTACGAACACGTGGTCACTTGTCTTGATTCATTCACATATGTTTATTCAGAGGGTAATGCAAGTCGCTGGAATCAAGGCTAAGGCTCATGGTTTGAAAAGTATTCTGCAAAGTTGTGAGGTTATTGTTGGCTTCACAGTATTGAAGAATAGTTTGGATTATTTGAAAGGTTTGTCAGCTAAACTACAAAGAAGTATTTGAGGCATACACAATGATTGACAATATCAAATCAGAGATTCGATGGTTGAGGGATGACATCGGTGTATACTTCCAGAGATGGTATGACAATCATAATCACTTGGCTTTATATATATATATATATATATATATATATATATATATATATATATATATATATATATATATATATATGAAGAGAATGCCAATGGTTCCAAAAGTTCAGGATAATACGTCGAATGTACCTGCTGACATATACCTCTTCTTTATTACGAGAGATCGATCAGTTGGCATTCCTTTTACTGATATCTACTGCAACAGTTGTAGAACCGTTTCTCTGCAGACAACTCCTGGGCAATGAGTACTTTGCTGAATCTAATACTATCTATAATTTTCAAATTAGGGTTGCCTCCCCAAGAGCAATTTGAATCGTGGCATGACGACATGTCAACTCCGAGGTCATTAGATAACGAGGTATCCAGACGGTTAGTATCGGCAGATCCAGATTCCTTTCCGAACATTACAATTTTACTGGATTTGGCATTTACTCTGCCTGTCATATCTGGGGAAGCAGAAGCATAGTTTCTCTGCGTTGAGACTAATCAAAAGCCCCATCTGAGTTCGAATCCCGAGACTAAACACTCATGCACTGACTCAATAATGCTGACATATGGAACTTGGAATTGTCCACTTTATGCTGGGCGCCTCCGTGGTCTAGCTGGTAGCGCGTTGGACCACATACTACCGTTCGAATCTCGGTGTAGGCATAGCTGAAGGGTGTTTCATCTTTGACTTCGCTTCATTACATTTGGAGGCTGCTCGGCCCATTTAGCCTACCATGTGCACAAAGTGGCCGTAAAACATCAATCATCATCATATAATCCTTTTGAGGAGCCGGACGACTGACACAAGCTTATTTTTGCCTTAATATTAATTAAAATGCATTACAGTAAATACCTCGATTTCCAAAACATTGCATTTAGGTTCATTAAAGAACACCCTTGACATTTGTTCAAAGCTAGCCTTTTCGACTGACTGATGTAGATTTACATGAGGTAATAAATATTTTTAATATCATTGTTTCTTTCTCATAAATACGCACCTTGAAATAAACGGTCAGTCTGTTTATTAAATATTTAGTGACATCACGCATAATCGCATAATATGTCACATTATGCCTGGAGATAGTTTCATGTTTCTAGTAACAAATCGAGTAACCCTCAATAATCCTAGCAATCTCTATATACACGGAACCAATCACCAAGTCACAAACCATGGGTTTTTCTTCACAGGAATGTCTACTTTTGCCAGTATTTATACACAGTATGCACTTGTAAATACGGATTGTGTAGTGCTTCAGAAGATATCTAAGAATTATCATATTTCTCCTCACTTCCGCCTCAGCACTTCATGCCTCGGATAATGGCTTCAGCCTTGTTCAGACCCCCCCCCACCCAAAAAATCTTGGATCCGCCCCTATAAGTACATCGTGTGATCTATATAGTTACCGATGATTCTATTGATATTGGATCATCTTTCGTTGGCATTGTTTTGTCTGTATACATAATGCGAGTGAAGTCAGTTTTAACACACTATATATAGTACACGCGTGCGCGTGTGTGCGCCCGCTCTTAAAACGATTACTTGAACATTTTAATTTTACTCCGAAAGATATCATTGTTTATTAATAATGTAGATAAAATTAATTTCAATATTTTTATATGAGTTAATAGGAAATATAGTTTTATGTGTTTATATAGCGATCCGTGTAAACACGAATTTATTACCATGGTACGTTCTACTTACAAAAACACGTATTTTATATATAACTTACAAGTTCTAATTAAGTGACAGAGTGACCAATAATGCTAATAATTAAAATCATTTGATTAGAATCTTTCGAAAAGGCTTTTGTAAACAAAATGATCGCTTTAATTAAGGGTCCACTTTTATTTCAAATTTGTAGGACTAATATATGTATCTGTACATGTATATGATAAATGCGATCAAAACTTGAACACGATATCAATCACATATTCGACATCAAGTTCAATGCGCCGCTGAATCGTCTGTACGAAGCGTCTGCGAGCGATGCCATTTTTAAGTCATCCACAAGCCAGATGCTGCTGAAGTCTGACGTCAGAATATAAGTTGATGATAATTGATGTTTTATGGCCACTTTTGTGCACATGGTAGGCTAAATGGTCCGAGCGACTTCCAAAGGTAATGAAGCGAATTGAAAGATGAAACACACTTAACTTCAGATATGCCTATGCCGAGATTCGAACTCAGCTAAGTGATCTGTGGCCCAACGCACTACCAATTAAATAGGCGTCCCAATATAAGTATGTATGTATATATATATATATATATATATATATAAGCTGTTTGTGTCACCCAGTTATAAAATATAAACAAGTCTCAGCCAAGCATATAATTTCGGTTCTAAACAGCGAAATTCCTTAAAAAGATCGTTTTGTACTATATACTGTACCACGAATTATGGTGTCTATGCCGAGCTATCAGATTTATACACTATTATTTAAATTAGCCAATCACTGAATCAGTTAAGAATAGTTAGCAAGTTGAGCTCGGGAGGGGGTTAGGGTCTAATCCAGGCCATCTGCACGTGACCCTACTCGATCTGGGTCGACGCAGCCACATGATCATTGGGCAGGTTGACGTCAGAGCACGTGACTTTTTTCTTTCCTGTCGTACAATCTAGCATTCGAGGAAGTAGTAATGGTAATACCATCGAGTGATTTGGGCTAGTTCATTGGTAGTCTAACTCTTAGCCTAGATTTGGATCCATCTATGTGACATGGTGAATTCATCTGGTGCTAGATTCAAACAAAGTTAGCGTTTTTGCAAACCCAACGACGATCGAGCTCAAGCTAATGCATGCTTTAGTAAATACAGTTCTGCTAAATGATAATGCCAGTTTTGGGAAGGAAGTTAGTAAGATGAATCGTACTGGGAGTAATGTATTGACGTCAACCATAAATGGTTTTACATGTGAAAATAATGTAACGGTAAGGTGTGATATGATCGCTATTACAAGTTGTTGAACTCAAATGGAGAACTTCTGTATGATTCTATCACGAATAATATTGTGCTAACTCGATGCAAGGTGAGCACTTTAAGTATGCACACTCTAAGGTTACTGCATTGTTTGCTATCATTACCTATCAATGCTGTTTAGTGCCATATGTTTCTCCACAGCTACATGTATCTACATTGTAAGTTTATGGAGACCAATATTGTTCCCATTATAAAAATGGTCTTATTACAGATAAGGACAATTACAGGCCTTTATTAATTGATATTACTAGTCTTGTTCCGAAGATGTTGGAACTTTTATTTTTGGATAGACTACAGTTTCAGTTGGAAACTTCTAGTAATCAGTTCGGATTTAAAAGTAAACATGGTACAGACATAAGCAGACAACGGAATATTATAATTAACGCTCTAGTCCAGTATATATTTATTATTTTGATGCTTCAAAACCATTTAATCGTATTAATCATTGGTGTCCAGAGTTATATTGATTGTATTATGAATGGCATGATCATAAATCATTTAATGTACGAGGATGATACCTGTATCCTATAGCACCCTCACCTCCAGCTCACTAGGAGCTGCTTAATATCTGTGCTGATGTACTTTGCTGTTTCAAATTTTATTGTTTTAATGAGAAAAATACAAAGTGTGTGTGTTTAAAACCAAATACACTGAATGATTTATTTGTACCTACTCTCTGCCTTAATAATGTACCTCTGACTTTCGTGACAAGTGGCAAATATTCAGGTGTAATTATATACGACAAACATGAGGACATGTTAAGTCACTTTATTCCAGAGGAAATATGCTTATTAGTCGCTTCAAAACATGTTCTTCCAATATTAAAGTAAAATTATTTAGATCATTCCTTTGCAATACCTCTGACTGTCATTTGTATTCGTATAAGGGTGTGGTAGTGGCCTTTAATAAAAGATACAGAAAATTATTTGGTATTGTAATGGGAGGTGGTATGTCTGCAATTTATGTCAATAATAATATTGATTCATTTGGGACACTGGTGCGCCAAAAAGTTCATAGTTTTAAAACACGTTTAGATGCTACTAGCTAGTACAATGTATTGTTTCTATAATCTGCTTTATTATAATTCTAGTTCTTGTGCTAGATAGACGTAGATACTTAAATTCTAATTTTTTATGTGCATTATCTACTTCACTGTATCATATTTAGATGGAATTTTATATTTTAAAATAAATAAATTGAATTACACGTCTGATGTTATGTACAGTTTCAGAATATATTATTTTCTGGGTTGGTGTTACATTTATGAGCATTACACATATTTATATTTATAATATCTGAGAGTGAACTTTCCTTTTTTTAAACAAGATGGTGGACAAAACCAAATATAACAATGAGTTGCTATATATACTAGATGTGTTATATATTATCGATTGGTTAATTAATAAATAAGTTGTTCTTGTACATTTGAAGTGATATCTATATATACACGTTGTGACACTTTGATATATATATATATATATATATATATATATATGTGTGTGTGTGTGTGTAGCTCAAGAAAATACATGTCAATCATAGGAACTATTATATATATATATATATATATATAGTCTCGACTAGATATTAGGTCAACTTGTGGAAAGGTTGGGTAATTCTGATAAAAATAAATAGTTATTAAGCACACTTAAATTTATATTTTGTTGTTGATTCTGAGACTTTCTGAAATATTAATACTTAATTGTTTGATAGCATTATTAAATGAGGCGTTAGCCGTTGTGGACGCAACAGACAGAATGCTGTTGTCCCAATTGTTTTGTCATATGAAACGATACTAAATGATATGCGGACTATCCTGATAATTACGGTACATGTGAAAGAACACAATTATGAGCGCAGGTTAGGTCACGAGGATGTTTAAGTCAGTACACCTGTGATCGAGAAGTTTACATAATCCAGCTTGTGCCGTCTAAAATCAGAACACGTAACCTTTTCCTTCCCGCCATACAGACCATCTGGTATTTGAGGAACACGTAATGGGAAACCATACAATAATTATAATTATTTCATTATATATATATATATATATATATATATATATATATGATACCAGGTAGAGTTCGTAATTATTCTTGTGATATTTGGGGTTACTTTTCTCAGCATGACACATTTAAGTCAAATCACCTTATAACAACTGATAACGCCGGAGAGAACTATATACCAGAGAAATTGATAATGCCGTTAAATGGTGTAACAAAACGGGTGCAATATAGTCCAAATGCCAGCAAGGACCTTAATTATTTACTGCGCCTATTAAAAAATTGGTTTAAAAATAACATTTACTACATATTCTATTCTTCTATTATTCAGAGCGTTGTATCATTTAATATTACCATCTGGTAGGCCAGCACCAGAAATCCTCAACAATTAAGAAACTTAAAATCAGATAAGAAAACGAGCAATTAACCAACCTACTTAGATCTGACAGTGATATGCCTCATATGAACGATTTGTTTAATAAAAATGTCATTAAGAAAGCCATATCCATAATAGAAAATCAGTCTCACATCTACAATCAATATCTTACCATGCATGAGATCGGATAAACGTCGAACAATATCAACCAGAATAATCTTTTGTGCCTAGCTCAATTCATATATTCAACCATTTATCACAATGAAACACCATAAGCTTCATTGTTGTGAAAATGGGCATATAAATATGTAGACTGCAAGATAAATTCCATTTATGGGTTAATAAAGTATTTTATCTTATCTGTGAACTGCTGATTTAAATCACTATGTGCTTAGTTAGCACCCATTTAAACCTTATGAAGCAGTCCGCGTTTATTATATACCGGCTGTTGATACACGTTGGTTATGACAGTTGTCGTTTTAAATAAAAAAAGATGTTCCCTCCTAGCAATCGAAGGGATATTAACACAGTTTATATTAACAAAGACAGCTTGCCACCTGTTTATAACAGCACAAGATCAGCTAAAAAGAGATCATGTTGGCGGGTATGTGTCGCATCTGATTGTTCTTTAAACGAGGTGGAGTAATGTTACGGCTTGCAGTCATGAGTCTGCCGTCTTTTTTTGTTAATATTTTTTTACCTGGCTGGGTGTCTGACACTGATCATGTTCTAAACAATTTCTGATTAATGTAATTATAATCAGAAATAGTTGGTTCAACTGCGAAATGGCCTTATTTGTTAGTACTAGTTTCACTCATCTCAGATCTCTCCGATCACAGGAAATCGTGTTCCCAATTGAATCGTTGAATTTGATAATATATGATTATATCACTTTATCAGTCACTGACTGAGTCAGTCACTCAGTGGGGTGCGCCTAGGTCAGGGCTAGGCCTAGGTATCGAAATACTACGAAATGACACAAGTTATACTAAATATTGTGCTACCAGGGCTTACTGACTTAACAATCTATAGTGGTTTAATTAAATTTAATGCAGATAAATGTATGCATATAATCTGAAACATGTATATCTATTGACTATTATCTGTCCCAAAATTATTTTAATGACGGAAAATGATATAATTCATTTGCAGTCCGGTAGCATGATAATACGACCGTAGGCATTGGTCAGATAGCTGTGACGCTCCACCCAATCACAAGGCCATTTAGTGCGCTGGTCAAGAAATACAAAATGGGCGGCTTGTTGAGTGACGCCTGATGGCAATTTGTTTTACTAAACTTGAGTTGCAGGTGACTTTTCAAACATAAACCCAGCTAAAAGAAAGCTTTATTATTGTATATCACATGTCGCAAGCAAAACCATTGTGCAAATACCTAGTTATAGGTAGTATTTTGATACCTAGGCTAACCACCCCAGTGCTTGTCTGATATTTGACTGATATGTCTAGGTCTACAGGCATACCCTCTGTAATGGCACCCAGATGATGATGATTGATGTTTTACAGCAACTTTTGTGCACATGGTAGACTAAATGGGCCGAGTGACCTCCAAGGGTAATGATTCGAAGATGAAACACCCCTCAGATATGCCCACGCCAAGATTTGAACTTGGATGGTAGTGATCTGTGGGAGGCACCCAGATGAATCAACTACAGTCTATACTGGATCATGATAAAGTCATTCCAATGTGTAGTTTAGTAACTCCACCGATATTAGATTCATTTGAGGATTTTTAACTTCAACGATCATCACTCATGGGACATATGACAGAAGGTTGGCTTCAGTGTTAAGCATGTGCTACAAATACATCTATGAGCTAGGTTTGAACCCACAAGCGGGAGATTTGTTGCACTGTACTCTAATCGCTGCACCTGATATTAAGCGAAGTTGCCTTACATGTAGTGGTTTTGAGTTATTTTTGAAGCATTATGTTATACTTATAACAGAGCTGCCAACCATTATGATTTCTGTGGAATCATTACGATTTTCTGTTCTTCATTACGCTATTACGCCTGTATTCTGAAAACTATGATAAATGTGCCTTTTCCTGTAATAGTTTCATATGGTGCAGTTCTGACACTGTCTTAGCCGCACATTGTATCACATGGCTTGCATGCTTGTATTTCGGGGAGTATACCCAGGCTGTCGCTTGTTCAGCACAGCCTCTGTGGTGCTCATCACATAGCAGTTGCTCTAGACCGCATCGCTTGAAAATCTTTGCTGCATAAGCAAATTGGAATGGTGCATTTTTCCAGTAAGGGCCCTAATTTTGTGGGGGTGATGTGTTTTACCTATGTATGATATCCTCTCTTTTGTACAATGTTTCCTGATACTGATGTAGCGAAAATTGGCAGTGGTCCAGGGGCCGGAAAAATCGGTAGTCCGGATGCCCAGGACGTTGTGTATTTTGTCTTCGGGCTAGTGAGTAGCCTAAAGCATTAGCACGACTGAGCTATTGACATTTTAAGGCAAGAAATGCGGTAGTCTCTAGTTCGTTTATCGTAGAATGATATTTCGCTGTTTTTGGAGCTCTTCATAGTAAAAAGTATCATAGTTTAAAACACACGCGCTGATGCATCACCAGCCGTCGTTAAAAAGCACAGTTCCCGACTGTAGGCTGGATTTTGGACCGATTTTCAGCTGAAAATTGGTCGTGATAAAATATTTATCATTCAATAGTTTCCTGATCTGAAATATATTGCTGTAACCATTTCAGATGTCATATTTATCGATATTTGCTGAATATAAGAACCATTCTTGAAGGATGGGAGAGATTTTCTTAGCTGGTGATCTAGGCGGTAAACGTCCATTTTGCATTATGATGGTCACGTGACTCAAATACTCTCTCCTGATTGGCCAGTTGTCTTTGTTTACAGTAAATAAAAGCACATGGTCTTGTTTATATGATGGATTTCTCTGCCCCTTTCATGTTTATTTGTTTGATCACTGTGTTTTTGTCTCCATTTAATGCTAATATTATGATAGTAAATAATACAGCATTCCTATGAAAATTTTAGTACAGTGTAGAATATGTAGGGTAATCATGTATTGAAAGTGCAGACTTGTGCCTGATGACTTAATTAATTGTTATTAAATGTGGGGGGAAAACAGTTGAATCTTTCACAAAAGAATACGTATGATGTTGAATTGTTTTGGTGTAGATAATTATGATAAATTACATGGTTTTATGATACAAAGTGTCATGTTAGTCACATTTCGCATGAAAATGATTACTCCTTCCAATTTTCAAATGTTGGCAGCTATGTTATATACACTGATGTCGTTATTCATTACAATATAGTTAAATTTCCATAGTTAAATGTCGTTGAACAGTTTAGTTGAATGGTCCATGTTTAACCAAAATGTCCGTCCCAGCAATGAGGAAAGGTAGCATTATCCTGTAAGCCATTAACGGCATCCACCACTACCAGTACCATTATACACCCCAATCAGCTTACTGCTACAGAAGGCATGCATTTTGAGAAACTTTAGTAGCACCAGAGGCAGATATAAAAGGAACCACATGCTATGTACAACACACGTTGGACAGCCTCTTTTCACGGTGAAAAAACAGTCAAACAGCTCTTGTATGTCTCTTAGAACCAATGGCCCCATATCTCAATAACATCTATGATTTGCTATATAAAACCAGTACAGTCTAATGAATAATTACCTTGTCTTCCATTGTCAACACATATTGGGGTGACTTCATCAGACTGGAGTTCCACTCGGGTGACTTCACTGACTCTAATCTAGATTAAAGACAGTCCTGTTGGCAGTGTGGCTGTTATTTTCAGACATACAGATAGTTCCATTTACTGCCTTATTAGATGGATTTTGGATTGTCATTACTTTACATTAATAACAAAAGTTAACACATTCCGTCTGCTTATCTATGTTCTCGTCATATCCGGTGTGATTGCTGCTGCCTTTACGTATCGTAAATGTGATAATACTTCTTGACAGTTATTGTTTAAAAGAACAAAGTGGTGAACATTGTGACATGTTCTGCCTCTTATCTCACAGTACTGTTTATGCTTAAGTTTAAAAAATTTAATACAACAATATTGCATAATAATACAGGGCTGAAAATTAGGGGTCATCAACTCGCCCCTGGTGACTATTTGTTGGTAAGGGCAACCATTTAATTCAAAATACCCGCCCGTCGGGCAACCACACTGTCGGACTGCGATACAATTTGTGGTAAAGCCTAGATTTAATATAAGCGGCATGTGAATCTGTATGCGACATTGCAGTAGTGTATGTAACATTGCTGTATCCATGTGTTTCAGACACCCCTCTCACCTTCGGACCTATTTTTCTTGGGGAAGTCTGCCTGAACACTCGAATCGGATGATTGAATCCAGAATATTACGACCCGGTCATAAAATATTGATTCGACTTTCCAATTTGTATTCGCATCAGTCCCTCCATTGGGCGATCCATTTATACGCAGTCGCACGTATGGAATCACGCTCGTATGTCTACGTGTTTTCCATTTTTATTCGGATTCACATAACCCATTCTGTGTATATGGACTCTCCACTTAAAGCTGCATACAATGTGTCATTAAACAACATCCATCCTAAAGCAGCATAAAAATTAATTCCGGATTTCCTGTCAGACAGCGTTTAGATGTAACAGACACATCACAGGCGTGATTCCAGTTATTTGGAAAATTTGAAACATATACATTTATGAGGCGTCTCCATAACAAATATATATATATCTAAAACAACATTTAAAAATACTCATTATTAAACTGCCATTTTACCATCTTACAGTATCAGCCCTGAGTGCTGTCTGGTGGTAGCTTTCTGTCAGATGTCTGTTATTCCTCAGGCTCTTGCCAGATGGTGAGCATCATTTAGGAAAGGTCTATTTACTGTACCCTTGGCACTGATTGCTGAATGCCATAACCATTAACTATATCTTGAGCTGACTGTATTTTTTATGACCTGTTGTAGCACAAATGTTTTAGTAATTGTTATTACAATATTAGATTATTAACTGTAACAACCTTTGTCTACAGGTGAAACATATTTTTGTTGACAAATCGTATATTTAATCCCACCATCATTGCTTTGAGATTTTTTAAATCTGATAGCATAATTTAACAATAAAAATTACCAGATAACACACAGTGTCACTGTTTTCAAGGTTTTGGCAAACAAGTGCCAAATGACTGTTCATTTATTTAAACCTCTCCTCCATCATGTCTTTAGGAGATAAATGACTTTCTCCTGCTATTGATTATTCTGTGGGTCATCTACATCACCTAGCAAGGTTCCATTAGCAGCCAAATAGACAATTTCCATGATGCATGCGCAGTCCACATCTACTGTGGTTTGCGGGTCAGCGAAGCCGTGTAGTATCATGGACCAAGAAGTGTAATTCACTAATTGTTTGTAAATTTACGTTTTGAGGATACACAGAATTAAATCAATCTACAAGTTTCATTTTTATTAAATATAGAATTATTTTTACTAATAGATATAAGATTATTTGTGTGGGGAAAGTTGACACCTAATTTTGGGGAACTGCAATAGACATCTTATCAATATAACGAAACATATTGTGATGTTCGCTAGATGGCACAGTCGTTGCGGAAATTGGTAATTTAGCAACCTCTAATTGCCATACATACATAATAGTAGTCTACTTACAGCATCAAACACACAGGAGTTCGTGATTGTTGCTGAATAGGTTTTGTCTAAATAAATTTACTTTCGTTAGCCAAATTGGCAAAGCAAAAATTTTAATTGGATTTAGCCCAGTAGGTTATTTGTGAAATAATATACTGGGCTAATAATTATTGAATAGTGTTTGATTGGTGTATATTCCTCACCCATATATATAATATATATATATATATATATATATATATATACATGTTCTAATATAATGTGTGCAGGGTAGTGTTTAAGACAGTCACAGTCGTAAACCTGTTTATGACATGACAGTGTCATAAACCTTTCGTAAATATCTTTATGACGCCCTTGGAGGATCTTGTGATGAAATACCATCTTGGCTATTTCCTCATGAAACTAACCATGTGTAACTATTATTTAATGTGAAAGCTAGAAGATTGATTAATAGAAGCAGAGTAGCAGATACCTTTAGCTCTTGCAACATGGAGGACCAGTGAGTGAAGCCACTGTCACTGAATGCCTGGTCAGCGACAGATCAACACCAACCCAAGATGGCCGTGTCTTACTTGTCATCCAATTAATGAATAGCTCTATTAAATTAGTACCACGTCCATAGCTCTGGAAACAAATGGCAGACCAATCAGGTCAATTGATTTTGGCTACAAACAGTACCAGTGTATGATTACCATAGTTTAATAATCAGCCCCTAACTTGTTGTATAATAATTTTACTTTTAATATTACAATATTATATTAATAACACATTAATAATTAAAGCCATTCTAAAAACTACTTTTCAGGTCTATTTCCGGAAAAAATATGTCGCAAATTTGTTGGCTATGTCAATGCTTATGTTAAAAAAATGCTTTTGACAGTTTATGATACTATCATGTCATTTAACACAGTTTGTGACATGACATCATAGATCCTGGATTAATCCGTGGTTTATGACATTGTGTCATAAACTTGCCAACCCTGAATGTATGTAATGTCAATATATCGTCATTATATTTCAGTATTGGAATAGACTGTCTAGCCTCCAGAGAAGTTTACTCTGTATGACAATACTATTTGGTACCTTAGCTGGGGTCTATTTCCTACCAAACCTTTACCATAGCTACAAGTCTATAGAGGAACTGGATAATCTCTCGCAGAACGTTGACAGACATAACGATAATCCGGTAGTTGCCCCTCTAGGTCCAGAGAGAGACAAAAAGTACTCGAACAAGGTTGCACCGGAGCTTGGAGATCATGGTGAAGGTCGCAATGAATTCGGTAAAAAGGTAGGCGGCTTATATTGTGTGTGATATTATTCATTTAGTGTTTACCGTACCTAATTAGTAGAAATTGGTGATTAATTTCGTAGCCATTTCTAGATGTAAATCCTAGTTTGAAGCCCTTTCAAACCTTTTGTCTGTTTTATCATAATTAAATAGTAAATTAGAATTGATATTGATGTTTTAAAAGGAGTTGGTATGAAACTTTATTGATTTGTTGTCTATTTGTTCTATAAATTGTATGTATCACAGGTATCACTGTTTTGGACAGGCTAAATGTTATCCATTTTATGTTCGAATAACGACAGAATTGTTTGATTTAAATCACTACAAATAAATCTTCCATTTGATTGTATTTCATTTGATTTTTATGATTATTGTATTTATTTTTATTAATTACTTATAAACATGTGCAGCCTTTTCAATAATGTCCGACGCTATACATTATCTATCTTCCTCGTCTTTTTTATCAGCAGAAAATCGGTCGGCTACTTTGGTTTCGACAAAGAAAGTGGTCTAGAATGCTCCAAATACTTCATTTTCCCCAACCTTTTCAGGGGAGAACTCCAACCCCCCTTCCAATTTGAAAGGGCCACTACTCTTGTAGTGTGATTACCACTACCCCATGGCCAAGCCTTAACCACCACCCACCTACCCCTCATCATCCATACCTCCTTCCAGCATCACCACAACAATGGCATCAAAATGTTTTTATAGGTCAGCTGCTGCCTACTTTCTATAAGGGGTCGTCTGCTCCATTCCCTACTGAAAAGGCTGCACATGATTTATCAATTAACTTGCAGTACAAAAAATGAACTAAAAAATCAATTGTTAATAATGCTAGATAATTATTTTTACATATAATTATAATTGAATTGCATGAATTAGATTTCAAAACCATGTAATGTACATTATGTAGTCTTAACGAGTCACACAGTTGAGTGACAATTCCCCCAACTCTATGGTTGGGATTATCTTGGAAGATCAACACACACTAGAAGGTGTCAAGTGAAGCCACTCTGCTTCAATGTGGTAAATTGGGTGAATTTGGGATGATCTGACACTTGACTTTTCTATGCGTTTAGCGGATTATCCAGTCAATATTTAAGTACTTGGTGTTTAGCCAGGATGGGTATATAAGATGAACATTCACATTGGTTCATTATTGATAGTTATCTCATGCTGAATACATACCAGAAGAAATGTTTGACTATAGTTTAAGAAAAAAAGATTAATTTAAATTGTGTGTTATGGCGTTAGTTAATTTGTGTTTATATTTGGTTTTCAGTGCGAGCCTTTTGTTTACTTTAGTTGAATTGGTATTTCTAATTAATTTATTAATGTTGAATATGTTTCTGAGTAAAAAATAGCCTTTTGTGTGGAAGATATGGTACAAGTGTGTGTCTGTGGGGGGGATGTGTGTGAGAAATTCTTGGTGTGTTTACTTTAGGATGGAAATTATCCAAAAGCGTAAGAAATGTCAAAATATTTGTTTATTATTAACTAGTAATGAATTAAGTCATTACACATTTAATTCAGTAAATTACTTATCCATTTATTAGATCTGTTTAAAAAAATTAACAAATAGTCCAGATATAATGAGTTTATTGTTATTCTGATTAATATTTTTACGGCACAAAATGTTAAGTAATACACAGTAATGTAATAATGTTAATCACTTAATTTGTCGATTTCTTTCAAATCCAAGTGATAACTGTGGGATGTTTCATTAGGAATGTGTCCCTCATTCATATGTTCCTAGGTGTTACCTATATTGAGACGAAATAAAGCGCTTGCACTGATCCACCTTGAACCCTAAGATGTCATAGGGATATAATTCTTATTGGGATGATCTATTTTCAGAGGACTGATTTTCCCTTTAAGCGAGGACCTCCAGCTTTGGTTGACAGAAAACAGAGAAACGATGGGAAAATAGACGCTGGTGGTAGCCTGCATCCGCCTGTAAAAAGGGTACGTTCATATGGATGGTCGATGTTTTGATGGGACACGTTTATTTTGTTGCTGATCTGTATGTTGTTTACGTATCTGGAGTAGTAAGTCGATGCACAGAATTTAATAAACTGTGCAGGATGAATATCAGTAAACATTTATCTACATGATTTGATGAAAATGGATGGATCAAGATGGTTTAGATAGTCTCTACCCCATGGCACCCAGACATAGATGAAGACCTAGTACTCAGCAAAGGGGCGGGATCATTGACAAATATCAGTTATAACTTATATGATAAGAATTTTATTTATGTCTTCAGAATGGGAGAGAAAAAATACAAGCATATACAAGAAACATCGCGTCGAAATAAAGAGTAGTAATATGATATCGCCATCATTTACCGATTTACAGTACTATTGCAGAAATTCATTTTTTTTTTGGGGGGGGAGGGGTGTAAATAGCAGTTTTAGTTATAGTGAGTAAAGTGGGGAATTGCACAAATACACACCATCAGTTCATTTTACAAACATTTGCCCCTCTTTATGGGGGGTGTTCCCTGTTGGGTTCCCACATCAGTCTTCTCTATCTTAGCCGATCTTGCGCATTTACCTTATTCAGCCCACATTCTCTCATATTCTTCTCCGCCCCTTGATTTCGTGTCATCCTCTGTCTTCCTCAACCTCTCACACTGTCCACCTCATACAACATGCCTCTCTTCACCCAGCCCAGTTCAGTCCTCATTCTCCCTCAGTTTTATGCATGGTACTTTATCCCTGAGAGACACGCCACATATCCACTGCAGTATTTTCATCTCCATCTGCACAAATCTTTCCATCTGCTCTGCATTCATGACCCAGGTCTCGCCTTCATAACATCACGGGTCACCACCACCTGAGTTCGAATCTGAACATGGGCATATCAGAAGGGTGTTTCATCTTTGACTTTGCCTCATTACCTTAGGAGGTCGCTCGGCCCATTTAGCCCACTGCGTGCACAAAAGTGGCCATAAAACATAAATCTTCATCATCCATATTGTTGAGATGTTTGATTTAATCTTTTTTTAATTCATTTATAGCAATCAGACAAGGTTCATCTTAAATTTGAAGGTAAGTTTAAGGATTTTTGTTTACTAATGTTATGTTGTTGTTGCATTCAACTATTTATAGGGCTCCCTAAGGAAACAAGCCCCACAAACTTGGGTGTGACCTGGATTCGAATCAACAACCTGGAAGTTTGCAGTGCAGTACCCTAGCCAATTTGCTATCCCAGTACTCTAACCTGTTATGCCATTTGATGTCAGCTTTAACAGTTGAAATTGGGGAAATATAAACATCTCGGTTACTTCTGCAGTTTGGGAAATGTTACCATAATTCTGTCTTGTTCAAAATGGTATGCTCATCAAACTGTCTTTGAATGCTGGATGTTGGAGATTTCACTTTGGAATATGTTTCTGGAATGTTCCGTTCATTTTGTTTTGACACGTATCAGTGGGCAGAAAGTGGGTAATTTATAGGTTTATGAAACTAAAGAGAGTACAGATTAGTGACACCATAAAATATGGTCAATGAATGTGTCCAATATCCCTATAAACCTCTAGGTCAATCCCAGTGATACCTGTGTTTGTCCGTTTTTAAGAGAGGTGTCCTTGAAACTTATGCCCTAGTCAAGACTAGCATTGAAAATAAAGAAAGCACTCACTCACTTGTGTGTCTCAGTTACAGAGACCATCAGTGAGCCATGTATGTCTGTTCCTGTTGTACAACACATGGATGGATATATATATATATATATATATATATATATATATATATATATATATAGAACAAAAAAGTCTGTAAATAAATATTATGCATGTAAAAGAAAATTTCAATTGTAGAAGAAAAAGAGTACCAGTACATAGTCTTGATATCCCATGTTAGTTAAAATTTAAATAAAAGTGGGTCGATCGGACAGCTAGAAAGAGTGAGGAGGAGGAGGCTGTAACATAAAAATGTCAATAATCAATCATACATTAAATAAATATGATATGCTTGTTTGCACATATCTTGATTTACTGTCTTTAAATCTTGTAAACTTTGTCCACGCATATGGTAATTTTGTCCTAGAAAATAATATTTCCTTGGGTATAGGAACCATATCTAACATTATTCACATTTTAGGAAGTCATCTTAGAGTGAGTCTAGCATCCTGACAGTTTAGAGTTGTATGTAATGATTTATTCTAATTTCAGTCGGGTTTGGGAGGATGGTGATCTAAAATGACTGATAATTATTTGGTGTTGATGCTGTTTAAGATGATCCAGACTTTAGACGTCTATAATAAGCCACTTAGTCGGAGAATTACAGCTTCCAGTTTCAACATTTCCTGTGATTTGTTTGCAATAAAAATTTATTGATTGATTTCAACATTCTCAGCTTTTTTAAATATGCTCTCTGTGTGTGTGTGTCTGTGTGTGTTTCCATTGAAGCCAGTAACAAATCAGACCTCACATTTAGTCAAATATATCTCACATATGTATGTCACCATCAGCTGGGGAGAAAATGCTTTTGTTGTGGGAAGTGACACCAAAACGAGGAATACAAACTGTTTTTACCTGTTTTTACTATGATAATTTCTTATGGGGGACAGTAATCATATAAAACTGTGAACTTGTCTTCATCAGGCCAACTAGATGACTTCAGTAGTTCAGTGGTTAGAGTATTGCACTGTAAACCTCCAGGTTGTGGGTTTGAATCTGACTTCTACATGTGTTTGTGGGATGTTTTGTTTTTCATAGGCAGCTACCCCTTGGCCATACTTCCCTGGTGTGACCAGAACAGGGTTAAACAGCTTAACTCATCTTTATTTTACAATATATATATATATATATATATATATATATATGCAGATACATTGACCTAATTTATATTATATTGAAGGTGAAGTTAATGAGAAACAACAAGCTGTGATTGGTGCCTTTAGACATTCATGGTCTGCTTACAAGAAATATGCCTGGGGACATGACCAGCTAAAGCCATTATCTAAATCGTACGAGGAATGGTTCGGTGTTGGTCTGACCTTGTTAGATGCTCTAGATACGATGTACATCATGAACCTACAAGATGGTAAGTCTTAATAACCTACTGACATGTTAACGTGGTCTCGACAAGTAGTACTGTAACTCTTGTCAGATTTAGTATTTATGAAGCGTCATGCCACTCCATCAGATGCAGCTCTGGTTGCTGAGAAAGTTAGGAGACCTTCATGTGTACAGAAACTATTGTTAATGGGGCAGTGTGCTAAAAGTGGTTATATGGATATTAGTCATCTGTCATGGCACAAGGAGGTTTAATATTGACAAGTTAATGAGTAAAATATTATATAATAGAAATGACAACAATTATAACCATAATTTTATTATTATTATTTTACTGGCTATATCATTATCATTTTCTTTATGGGAGTTCATGCTGAATACAAACAAAAATCTGTTTCTGTTTGAAAGAACAGTAGATTTTTAGCAGAAATTCTCGGCTGGGAAGAGGATATTTAAAAAGAAAGAATTATAGCTTAGAATGTATGGCTGGCTAACAGATCTAAAGGGGAAGTAGTCCATCCGTCTTCAGTAATTTGACATAAAAAGATCATAAAATATAAATGTTCCAAATTGACACGTTTAAAAATATAAATCATATCAGTTTTATTTTCTGGAGTATTATCCGCATCAAAATATCGAATGCAAAATAATATTTTATTCTGTTCTGTTTTCGTTGTAGAATTCAGCGAAGCCAGAGAATGGATTGAGAAAAGTTTAACCTTCGATATTTCCAGAGATGTTAACCTATTTGAGTGTACGATCCGCGTTCTTGGTGGTCTGCTAAGTGCCTATCATCTTTCTCAGGATTCATTATTTCTGACTAAAGCTGTGAGCCAGTTTGTTATGTGGAATATTTTTTGTCTTATCAACAATTGGTACTCTGTTTTTAGTCTGGGCAAATGCCTACTTTAAATGTAGGTTGAACTATTTTATTAACAGGTATGTGTTATTTTTCTCGTATCAAAATATATCAAATTGAAGTTTGGCGCTTTAGCTTCCAAGTTTCTGAAGATGAAAAACAGCGATGAAAGAAATACATTTTCTCGATAACAGCTTCTGGAAACTAACAATATTTCTTCCTTACAACTGTAGTAATCAAAATTTGACTACAGATCCAGATTTGATCAAGTTCTATGCATAATCTTAACACATTATATGTCAGTCATTGTGTTGTGATTGGCTATTGTTCTTTGATAGAACATATGATCATTGCATTGTTATTGATACTATAATGATTAGTTTTGATTATGTTCCCAATAACTTGTATTTTTAATTATTCTTATTTGCTGACGTCATTGTTTTTGTTTATTGTTTTTAATAATACAGAAAGATGTCGCAGATCGTATGATGCCAGCATTTAATACCAATTCTGGGGTACCTTTCTCTGATGTTAATTTAAAGACTGGTAAGTGTCTCTCTCTGTTTCTGTGTGTGTGCGTGTGCGAGCATTGAAAGTAATAATTTTTTAACATATCTTAAACACACGCACATACAATGAATACTAAACATTATACTGAAATAAATCAATGGACACAGATTAC
>JAODUP010000651.1:235000-267500 GCA_025642065.1 Paralvinella palmiformis | reverse complement strand
TCAATACGGTGACACTGTGTACTCCACAGCGGGCTGATGGTTGTACTGGAGTGTACAGTACAGAGCTCTGGGGCCAGATTTTAAACGAAATCAAAAATAAATGTGTTCGAAATCATACAAATTAATTTGTTCACACAGTAATATTAGTTTGTGTATATTTATATATATCAGACAATTCAGTTCCGGAAATGGAATTGCTTATTTAAAAAAAATGGAATTGGAATTGAAGTTTGCTACAAAACAAAATTAAATCCACAAATGAATTTACCATTTACTTCAGAAATATTTCTTCCATGACAATCCTACTTGGAATATAAACTGCTCAGTAGGTAATCTTGGAGTACCTACTCATGGTAAAAAGTAGTAGGTAAAAAAATGAATTGGAATTGATAAATTTGATGTGGAATTGTCTGATATATATATGTGATTACTAGAATGAGGTGTTTTCGAGACATTAACATAACGTGTGTCTAGTCAAGGTTCGATTAACACAATGGTAAATGTGACATAATTATTAAATGTGTTTTTGATGTTTTCTGCATGTTTCTTATCATTATCTTTACTGTAAATTTGTGAACACCACCTGTGCATTCGTGAACACTTAGGATGTCCATTTGTGAACTCCTGCTCTACATGTGTGAACACCTACTGTATATTTGTGAACACTCGCTCTACATTTGTGAACACTTGCTGTACATTTGTGAACATGTGCTAATTTATGTTCAACAACGCCGTACAAATACTAATGGTCCTGTATTTTGTTGTTGTCATCAAACTGTTAAATGGTTGTTTGTAGCAGAGCAACCATCCCTTATCATTAATTCAATAATTGGTTGTTTGTAACAGAACCATCAAGATTATAACTGGAATAAATGTTACAAACAAACATGAGATAATTATTTAAATAATATATTCAATGCGAGATATGTGGCCTAAATAGCTAGAAACCACTGCTAGATTAACACGATGGTTTATATATATATATATATATATATACAAAAAAAGCTGTCTAAATATCACCTTGGATGGTCTTGAAGTGACAAATATATAGAAATAGACTTTACTGTAAGTTAGTAATTTTATTAATAATCAACAGCAAATATACTACTGGATACTTTGCTGATGCCAATATTAATAAAATTGTCATCTTTGATGCAATAAAGGTTTTTGTGATAGACTTTACTGCCCCATTTTGTAATATGTTTGCTTGTCAACAACTTTTAACGTTTTTGTTTACATACAGCATACGCTTCTGTTAATAGAAACTTAAGTATGGGTTATTAACAAGATTTATTTTTCAAGTGAGATGTTTATCCACATATATCAGCCTGTTAGATATTCTATTTGTTGAGAATGTTGACATTTTTAATGGCTTTGTTTTCATTGGACGCACATATTCTCGTGTTCAGCCAATCAGTGAGCACAATATATAGACTATTCTATGCACAGATCTGTTCTCACCATTTTTGTTGCCTCGTGTCAACACTGTTTTGTCCCTTGCCATCTATGATTTACAAAATGATTAATTTGAAAACAGTGTATTGTTTTATCTGATCCTGTAAGCAGCCCACAGAGATGTTAGTATTTATATGATGTTAAACAAATGTTATGTCTGTTGTTATTTTCTATATGTAAAAACACTTGATCAATTGTAACAAAATTGTTGAACTGAATTGTGTGTGTGTTTTGTATGCACTTTATAACTCTCACACTCAAATGTGTATCACGTAACTATTAAGTGTCTCCTTCCTACACACAAACTTTCATCCAATTCACGGTATGCAGTCACATGCCATCATCTGGATTGAATTTTTCTCGCATGAAAAACTGAGTTTGATTAATTTGATGCGAGACGATAGGGATCCTCAGTGGCAAGGATGTGAATCAAGTAATTTAATTGTTCGGTTATTATTTTGGTGAACTTTCCTTTTTTCAAGTGTTCCTTCACTCGTATTTGGCTCATTCAGTCAGTTTGTGGTACACATTTGATCAAACGAGCAGTGTACCATACAATGCAACAAAACATTCAACACAAATCAAAACATAGAAACACAGTTGCTCTAGAAATCAAGTTTAATAAATACACATCCCACAAAAACACATTCATGACGGAGGTGCTGACAGAAAAGTATTAGCCTTTTCGATGACGATTATAGTGTAGCGTAGTGATGGTGTAGCTTACGGTTAAACAAAACTCCACATGCACCGAGAGCATAATTACAAAAATTAAACCATATTGTTTTGTACGGTGCATAAACACAATGATTACAAAATGAAATACATTGCTTGGAATTAAAACGATCAGATTTATAACGGAAACAATTATAAATGGTTAAAACATTTGTGTAAGTCATCGCTCCAACGATGACTTCACAGACGCTGGACTGGTACACAAAACAAAGGTAAGATAATTATGATTTCTCCTTTTCCCATTGTTCCGGTGTCAAAGTCTTTTGTGTAAAGGCGTGAATGTCTTTTAGCTCCTCGGCAATGACGGAATTAACCATCCTTAAAAGGAAATTATAAATATTATTAGCGTTTGATATTTAGGTGAACATTACAAGCCAACTATAACCATACCGGTAACAGCATATTTCAAAAAGGTCATTAACAGCAATTGGAAGTACAGTAAGGATGCTTCATAAATATTCAGTACTATCCATTTTCACATGAAATATTTTGTTTTCGTACAGCATACATTAATTTGACTGCAGACTAAAGCACTGCTCGGTTGCAAGACATTAGCTCTTTCTGTGAGCCTACGTGCATATTCTGCTTTATAACTAATTTATGCATAATATCCAAGTAATACACATCTTAATAATGATGATACAAGTTATAAATCTAAGATATTAGCCAACCAAAAACTCTTTTAAGAGAATACTTCATTCAGAAATATTGAATCGTTTACAATGTTACCTAATATAAGTTACAGTTCTGTTCATATTCAATGAAGGTATTTCTATATCATTATCAAATGGCAAACTTGTGGAGGAGTTGATGAGAAAGAAGCAGGAACTGAGCTTCAATCCAAAAATTAGCCATGAAACTTCAACATTTTCAGTAATTCATTTCATCATAACCAAGGGAGTATCAGATGTATCTTCCAAAAAGGAGGAATCAAGATGCTGATACTTTTTAATAAAACAAAGACTGAAAAGATCCTTATACAGTAGGCCCCCATTATACTGGGGTCCGCTATAACACAAAATCGGATATAACAAGGTCAGACCTTGGACCGTGATTCGTGGAATCCACGACAGAGCCTTTTTATGCGAAATGTAATGAAACCTGCCACTGACAGATAAAAATTTTCGAAATAATTTGAAAGCGTTTTCAGTTTGTAATTCATAGCAAATGGCCACAACTTATTCACAAGTAGATTATTGTTCACAAACTTAATTACACACCACCTCGGCTTATTTAGCCTAACAAACAGCCCAATCACAACCTTCATTTATTGTGTGACTCCACCCACTAAATAAGTCTGATTATGTCTGTTAATTCACAGTTATTGCGTATGTTTTATTTATTGCAATGAACCAGTTGCAAGATCTGGACAAATATTCACTATAGGGCGCTGTCCCGATTTCCAGGGAGGTAAATCTCTGGAGTTACACCTCCCAGATAGTGAAACACTGATACGTATACGTAGAAAAAAACACAACTTTTCTGAAACCGATATCAACCTCACACAGATTAATCACCGAAAAGGTCGGTTAGAAAGACATGTAAACAAGATAAGTGACTTGGACCAGTCATCATTCGCTGCAATGAGTCGTGATAAATGGCATTGGCAGACATCCACGTGTGTGTGGGATCATGTTTGTCATCTTCGCTTCTCAATGTTGACCAGCATGGAAAACATACCAGGACAAATGGAACTTATGTCTGAATATACATGTTTATATGAGACCTTGTTAAACAGCCTCTGACATCCCTCCGAGTGTCATGTGGTTTGACAGGTTGATAGATCAACAACACTGAAAACACCTTGTAATAATCCACCAGTTACTCGCAATTATCAAAACTTGTTTGTGAGTGACTATTGTTTTTGGATGGAATACCATTTAAGCTAATAGAAAATATATTTTAACAGGCGATTAATAATTGCAAACAAACACGGTTGTCCGGGATCTCCCATAGGCCTATATACTTTCCATTATAAACAGGCCTGTTGGAATATTCTTAGTAAAACTCCAGTTTTCAGACTCATGTTTTCCATATATATGTGGAGGCAATCTGGTGAGATTAGAGGCAGATATCTGCCTATATAATCTGTACTAGATCAAAATGGTAGGTTTTGCATGTTGTTTTCAAAGTCTCTTGTTGTTCAACCTCACCAGATATGGTGAAAACAGTGTTGCACCTAGCGAACAGTTGGGAAAACTACCTAACTGATCCATTAGGAATCATATTTGGTGTATAAAAGCCCTCTGTTTTGATAATTTGTATCAGTTGTTACCTTCATCTGAAAAACATGCGCTATTTCCGGTGGATGAATATCACCATTCCAACATGGCTGTTACTTTTGCACAATTTTGCAGAAACATTTTCCACACAAACACTGAGGTAATAAGTAAGTCAACAAATTATTAAACAATTACTGGGAGCTTTATGGAATAAACAGTCGTATGTCATCTTAAAGGATGGTGCAAAATCAGGTGAATACACGGATTCCCTATTTTCACCCACCCCGACAGTGCTGTCTTGCTTCGCGGTCCACCTATAACACAGTCGACAGGTTGTGGACCCCAATGACTGCGTTATAACAGAAGCCTACTGTATCAGCATTTCAGTCATCATAACTCAACTTGAATCTCCATCTTTTCATATTATCTTACTTACTAGGATTGTCTTACCAGTATTTAATAGATAACTAGAAAGCATAACATATATATATATATATATATATATATATATATTGTTGTTTTAATGGAAAACTACAAATTTGAGTTATATTTATCCCCCTACTCCAAACTTCCCTGATATATAATCCTTCATCTGTATATGATGTGTTCTTATTGTGTTCATATGTTCAAAATAATTTTGGTTCAGCTTCCAATTATTGGTTCTCACGGCATTAAAATATTTTTATAAAGAACTTTCAAATTTTACAATGTTTTATTAAGAGCACTTTGTTTATGGTTTTCAAAGAATGGTTGTCTCAAATGTATGGCCACTTTACTAGATGTAATTCTGGAACACCAATGAAGCTTAATACAGACAAGAAAATGATGCATCAAGTATAATATCTTACGTCTGAAATATATTTTCTAGATGTTCCAATAGGAATTAGGAAAATCTATCATAAGCCTTTTTACAAATTTTGTTCATCAAAAATAAATAAACAAAAAAAATGTATTGGTATTTATAAACTTTTAAACATATTTGACCCCATATTTGACTTAACAAGGTAAGAACAAATACAAGGCCATAATCACCTGTGTCTATCTAGGAGTGGCTTCCCCTCAAATTTCTTTGACACTATCAGACAGCGAAACTTTGCTCCACAGCCATCAGACATGTCTTCCATATCCTGAAAATAACATATCTGTAGTAGTAAATACCTGATGAAAAGAAGCATTAATATGTGAGGATGTTATGCACCATCTTGACAACTGGGGCCATTTCAAAACCGGTATGGTTTTAAGAATGTTTAACAGCCATGTGGCAATGAAATTTGGTACTGTTATTATTAAATTATCTAGCCAAATGATATGTTGTGGTGAAAATTAAATTGAACATAAATTATATAGACCTCTCTATTTAGATATATGAATGAAAAATTTTGAAAACAGAAAATTATTTGAAGTTGATGAAATGGTCCTCTTCCCATTTCAAAACAGGAAGACTGTTTTAAAATGGGTATGGTTGTGACTTGTGACACATCTAGTCCAGTTGACTTAATACTAGGAAATATATTTCTGACACATATTTCTTTACTTATTTTCCATACCATTAACCAGACATACCATTAAGGATGATTAACCAGTCAATTCCATTTCGTTAATTCCAAATAAAATTTATCAATTCCGTTTTTTCCCCCCAACTCTTTTTTTGGCTAATACTTCTTACCATGAGTGGGTACTCCGAGTAACTACTTGGAATACCTACTCTGAGTAGTTTATATTCCAAGTAGGATTGTCATGAATTAAAAAATTAAATGGTAAATTAATTTGTGGATTTTTTAGGTAAATTCCTAAATAACAATATCTCTATATAGATTAGAGGTATGCTATGTGGTGCTGTCACAGTGTTGTGGGTGGAGCCCACTGTATTCAGACCATTCTAATTGGTTAAATGCTCATGTGGGGTGCCACAATCAGTGTGCATATTTGATATATATATATATATATATATATATATACATAAGGAACCAAAGTTCTGGATCAATTTTGTTCCAGTATATTGGTAACACCACATGTAAATGTTAATGTGGTAAAAAATAACGCAAGCCTAACTACAAGGTGCTTTTACTTAGTTTTAGTTAAAGAGATATTTGATTATATCAAGTGGTGGATCATAGTCTTAGGTGCATCCCCATGTAAGAGTGTATTTTGTAATCATCAAAGATGTGTTTATATTCCACTGTCCAGTAGGAGCCTTGAAAGGAATGTTTTTGCTTAGTTCAGCCCTGCAGGGGTCAGATCCTGTGTTTACTTTCACATTCCTGCTGGGTACTAAACCACTTACATATGGTAAGTATACAAAATATCTCAAATGGTTATTAAGACAGTTAGGTCTGGGGATAGGCTATATTAATAGTCACAGTTTTCGGAGATGGGGCAGTTTTTGCTTCAGATTGGCATTCTGGGTGAGTTGATAAATTAATTAATTCCTAAATAGCAATATCTCTATATAGATTATAGGTATGCTATGTGGTGGTGTCAAAGTGTTGTGGGTGGAGCCCACAGTATCCATACCATTTAAATTAAATTTTAATTGGTTAAACCCTCACAGCACCCACACAGTCAATGTGTATCTGATATATACATACATACAAGGAACCAAAGTTTTGGATCACTGCCGTCTCCACTGAATTATTAAAAATAAAGGGGGACACTAAAGCCCCCCTGAGGATGTAAAACACACTGGCAGTGACCACCCTTAGGGTATCTTAGCTCCATCTTTCTGTACTGTTCCCCTGTAAGTGGTGGGAGGTGAACGACAGTGTGGGCATTCTCACCGAAAACCAAATCAATCTTGATAATTTTGGTTCCAGTATATTGGTATTACCACATGTAAGTGTTAACATTGTAAAAATGGTAAATTAATGTGTAGATTTAATTTTTTTGTAGGAAACTTCAATTCCAAATTTCTCAATTCTATTTTTTTTAAATAATCAATTCCAAAATTGAATTGACCCAATGTCTGCAATTAACACATTTTATTGTGTGTAGAAACCAACTTTTTATTTTAAGCCAATGACGCAATATATAATTCTTATCGTGATCATCTTAATCATGTATAGAACAGACGACAGGATCTGGTGATCAACAGTATGAATATAATACTTTATCATCTGGTTATCATGTTATGGACTATGAGATTAGATCATACGTGAGCCGTATGACCCACGTCATTAGATCTAGGATGATTAGCTAGGCTGCTGATGGAAGTTTAATATTTCAGCATTATATCGGACAATGAGTCATATCCATGTTTTAGACATAACACCGTAATTAGTACAGATATGTCAGTTTAATATACCAACATCAACACGATGATTAGTAGATGAGACTAGAGATGTATATTCATCAAATATCGCTCATCGCAAATTAACAAACAAACTTACTATATGGGTGGCTTCCAATTCCTTTTTCAGTTTCTCCTGAAGAAATTCCAGATTATAAGGCATAGTGACGGTGCAAATATTATGTCTTAAGGTACAAAATACTGCTGATGTGTTTATCACTGCTTCACAACAGAAATAAATTGGACCGGGTACGACAACGGAGTAAAAATATATAAAGATAAAAGTGGACCAAGATTCGCCGACCGTAACACAGCGACATCTAGCGGTGTAAATATAATGCATGCGTGACTTGATTAAAAACGTTAATATTTTGAGAAAAAATGGAAATCAGAATAAGATCTCTCCCAAAATTAGTAAGAACATTCAAATAATTGTTTGTATAAAAAATCTTGTCACGTAATAATATGGATCCGTACAGTGAAGCCCATCTAAGTGGTGGGACATTCAAACATATACTGAGATAGAATACCTTGGAACTTTAGAAACGTGTTGTTGTCGAAATGAAAAGGTCAGTTTATTAAACGCTGCCAAAAGACTTCACGTTTGATGCTTTGTTATTGTGTACTAAATATTTATTGAGTTTCTCCCTTATATTCGTGGATCTATAGTGTAACACACACACACACGTACGTACATGACTACATCCAGTACCCGATCAGTGCCTCACCCAATACTACAGTTACGTCAATTTGAACAAGTGTGTGTGTGTGTGTGTGTGTGTGTGGAGGGGGGGGGGAATGACTTAAATAATTTACCCATGTACATACCCACATTTCATATCCGTTTGTTGAAATGGTCGAAATTATGCCGAATATTTACAGCAACAACAACAACACTACTACTACTACAAATAATAATACTGATACATCATCTCAGAAACAGATCGGTCGAGTGATACCGCTGTCAAAATTTTGTTTGTTTGTATAGTATATGAGGAATTTTTTTTATAGTTCGGCATAAATTTGGCGAGCCATTAAATTGACTAAAATTATATGATTGCTCTATAATTCTCACTAAAGGTAAACGTAAAATATTAAAACTGTATTTATAAGATAAACACTATAATTAACCTGCGTGGTATGTATACACATCGCATCTAAATACACAATAAAAGATTTAGTTGACTACGATAAAACAGTTCTTTATGAAAGTTGTCCTTTTTGTGGTTAGTGTGGTTTTTATTAACCGAGAAACATTCTAAAGAAATGAAAGTAAATCATTTACAATATTCCCACTAATTTACATAATATCTTGACATATATTACCGATGTTTTATTCAGTATATACTTAAATTCCTTTTAACATGGCGATTGTGCGTGAATGTATTATTTGGCGTCGGTGCTACTCGCATATGGCATTGACGAACACACACACACGCACACGCGCGCACGCACGCATGCACGCGCATGCACGCACGCATTTCATAGTCTTTATGTTTCCAGGACTCAAAACTTCACCCGCCACCTCCCCCCTATAATCTCCGATACTAGTCACTTGTCATCAGGTTAAGGAAATTGATCGAAGTCGTCATCAGCAGCCCACCTGCCTTAGAGACGGACTCCTTTATAAAAGCAGATAGTCTTTTGTGGCAGTTTCTGGACTTTATGGAATAAATATCATTGGGCCATGGAACTTTACCTACAAGAGTCATGTCTGCTGTAGATAAAACTGTATTAGTGTCGTGTCAGCTGTAGATATATGTCTGTCATTGTTGTGTAAGCTGTAGATATCTGTCTGTCAGCGATGTGTCAGCTGTCAATATATATAATTCAGTGTCGTGTCAGCTGTAGACATCTGTCTGTCAATGTTGTGTCGGCTGTAGATATATGTCTGCCAGCGATGTGTCGGCTGTATATAACTATATATAACTGTCTATCAGTTTTGTATCATCTATAAGTAACTGTTCATCTCATTTAAATGTTAATTTGACAACTATAGTGATATTTCCACGTGTGTATAATATATTTTGTTTATAAGTTGTGAATCGTTTCTTATTCTCACAACTATATGTTCGATAGATGTAAATCCCGTGACTCATTCAAATGACCATATTATATAAATATGATAATGTCTCTACGGTAGACTCCAGTTACATCATATATCAGGACATCTGATCCATATTTAACCATAAACGTAAACAACGGTGTTTATTTTGTGATGACCAATTCTTTACACATTTTAACATATAACTTTAGACAGGCTAAGCAGCGTATAAAAGTAGCACGAAATAAATATCGTTACCATGTAAATTAAAACTTTTCTGTGACTGTATAACGCTGAGGGTTCAGTTAGTGAGTTAATAAAATCTTATAACTATAACTTATTAAGTCTGAACCTAGCTCACAGAAGCGCGTTGTATCGGTTTACTGGCTCACTTGTGGGAGTTGAAGATTTGAGCTTAACCTGGAATTAGGTAGAGTATTCGATAGATCTGTTCCATTGATCCATTTGTATTCATTAACAGATAGACGACTACCAGAGATTAATTTATGGGTATGTATTTGAGCAACGCTTTGCGTCTATAATGACAGCATGCGTTGTATGCTCCCTTGGGAGTTGAGATGTGTGTTGGGTGGAAACAGGTCTGAGTCAGGGATAATAATACCATAAAACTCCTTAGAGCAGCTATCTAACTGAATAGGGTGCTATATAAATGTAACATATTATTATTATTATCGTAGAAAACGCCATTACTGAGACCACAATAGTACTTATAATTCGTTAGGACGGGGAGGGGGGGGGGGGAATTTATCAATTATATGGTTCATCTCTCATTTGTTTTGTCGAATGGGGCTCACATGTCAAATATGGTCCTTTTATTGTATTAATTATTGTTTTTCTTACTAAATGATTATATTTAAAACCAGGTGATCAAACATCTGTGTTATATAGCGATGATATGAATTTTAGCTAAACTTGTACGTGCCTATTTAATAAAAATGGGCGTGTGCGTGTGTGTGCATGTGTATATAATATACCACCACCAGCCGCAATAACGTTAGACCACGGAGGCGCCCTCCATTCGATATTAAAATATTCGCATTTATTTCCGAAATGTTACATCCTTAGGGAATGACCTAATTAACGGTAATTTACAACAAGTAGTAATTACTTTGAGTTGATATGGTAATAACAAAAAAATGAACAATAATAATAATGATATTAATAATAATAATAATAGTAATATGAAAATATTGCTACTACTACTACTACTACTACTACTACAGCACTCACCACTGGTAATATTCTCATTATTAATGTCAAAATTGATTATAATCAACAATGAACAACTTAAATCAATTTATTATCGCCATTCCACAAGATGATTACGTCAAGTGTTCAATAAATGTCATCATCATTATATTTATCAATCATGTTGTAATTAATAATCATATAGATAATATTATTGACTATAGGTACCAATTAGCAATGAATATTATATTACGTTTTGCAGTTTTAGTGATAACATATGTTTCATTGATGTTATTGATTGGCTTGATGTTTATATACAAATAACTGAACTGGATAACTCTTTGGTAATTTAAATATATATATATATATATATATATATATATATATAGAGAGAGAGAGAGAGAGAGAGAGAAATATATATATATATATATATATATATATATATATATATATATATATATAAGACAGAGAGAAGAGAGGGAGAGAGAGAGAGAGAGAGAGAGAGAGAGAGAGAGAGAGAGAGACAATACTATCATCAATATAACTATTGACGTCTTGCCATAACGACGATTTGGAGTTGCCATACTGACGTATTGTAGATAGGATAACGTATTGAGGACTGGCTTATCTCTGATAACATTAAGTGTAGTGTCTAGAGAAATGCTGAAAAACAGCACCAACAGCAGCCAGAACAGTGCCAACAGCAACCAGAACAGCACCAACAGCAGCCAGAACAGCATCGACTAGATGTTGGGATCTAACCTTGTATAAGGCTATTTATTATACAAGGAGAGTTGTTATAGATGATTTCAAAAGGAATTAATACATTATGGATACTTTTAAGGTACGTGGTTGTATATGTGCAGTAATATATATATATATATATATATATATATATATATATATATATATATATAATTCTAGAGTCCTGACATAAACTATTGGGGATCTAAAAGTAAACAAAAAGACAGTATCCACCCAGAGTCCAATTATCTAAATAATATTTTATCCTTGACTTAATCCAGTCACGTGTTTATGTTATTTGATCCATAAATGTAGCTTGAGGATTGGTCTGGATCTTTGAAGAAAAGAGGAAGAGTCCTATTCTAGGAACAGTTGTAGATAATAAAATCTCACCGTCTTATATGGGTTTATATGATATATATGAATATATATGGTATATTTGGGTGTATATGGTATATATGGATTTATATGGTATATATGGATTTATATAATTAACTGTAGCAAGAATTATTTTCGATGGTAATATAATTAAATATTAAGTGTACTTTGTTTGTTGAGACACCAGCGGATACCAGGATTCAGAAACAATTAAAACAAACAAGAAATATGAAATAGTTACATATACTGAAAATATTATAATTATTTGTAGAAAGCTTCATTACTGTACCTGAAATAATGTTTGGTTCTCGGCAGATAATGAATAACATGGATTAAGTGTCTATATTGAATATAAATGGTCGAATATGGCCTATATGAATTAATTATTACTTTTATTACTGACTTAGGTTATCAAATATATGCGCTATATATTAATTACATGATCTATTTTTTATTTTAGATAATCTTATACAGGTTTATATAATGTAATGTATATATGTCGGCATGTGGACTTACATTTAGCGTAAGTTAAAATAATTCTGCGTGCTTTGTTATTATTGTTATTATTATATATAGCTGGTCCATTATATATATATATATATATATATATATATATCGGCTGGTATGTATTTTTATTGAGATCAAATATAACGATCGAGTTTCTCATCAATTTCTGTTTCTATCATTTTGTTCCAAATTTTTAACAATCAACTTATATGTTTGTTTGTTTATCATTTTGTTTATAACTAAACATATATCAGTTCTGACTAAATCCTTTGTTTTATTTGTCAGATTTAATATTTCAGAAACGCTATAATTTTTGTGTGTTTAATCTTTAAAACAATATTACACATATTCCGAGTACTACTTATTGATACTCATCTGTCACTTTTTCGAGATTTAGGCATCATCCCAGCGTTGTGTATTACAAGTCTTTTAACCCTTAACAGTAGTTCCTCTGGCTCTCGCTAGATGGCGATGGTCAGTTGGATTGATCGATTGGTGATTGATGTTTTACGGCCACTTTTGGGCACATGGTAGGCTAAATGAGCCGAGCGACCTCCAAAAGTAATGAAGCGGAAATCAAAGATGAAACGCCGTTCAGATATGCCGACGCCGAGATTCGAACTCAGGTGGTAGTGATCTGTGATCCAACGCGCTACCAGTAAAGGTATACCACGGAGGCGGCCTCATTGGTGGAGAAAGAGACGGACAGCTACAGTCACCAGGCAGTCATCTTACGACATCATCATCGTTGATCATCGTTCTTGTTATCATCAATGATCTGATTTATTGACCATTAGTGGTTATATTAGTTGTAGAAACATGGTCGATTACGTCATAAACATGGCGACCTAGATAATGAACCATGGGAGTAAATATTGACATAATGATAGCACGGACTACAGCGAGGATAGGTAGGTCAGTAGCTAGCTAGCTAGCTAGGTAGATAAATAGCTAGCTAGCTAGATAGATAGATAGATAGAAACAAACATAGATAGATAGATAGATAGATAGATAGATAGATAGATAGATAGATAGATAGATAGATAGAAACATAGATATATATATAGATAGATAGATAGATAGATAGATAGAAACATAGATAGATAGATAGATAGATAGATAGATAGATAGATAGAAACATAGATAGATAGATAGATAGATAGATAGATAGATAGATAGAAACATAGATAGATAGATAGATAGATAGATAGATAGATAGAAACATAGATAGATAGATAGATAGATAGATAGATAGATAGATAGAAACATAGATAGATATATAGATAGATAGATAGATAGATAGATAGATAGATAGATAGATAGAAACATAGAATATATATATATATATATATATATATATATGTGTGTATGTATATATCAAGGACTACACTAAATTAATCAATTCTCCGTCCTTGTCTCACGATATACATTAATAAAAGTACCATTTCACACTATCTTCTTCTCTTATCCTGGTAGATAACAGTAATTAATCGGCGTTATTTTTGTGCTAAATTATTAATTATTGTTTTAGAGCCCATATAGCCACTAAGACTGTATTCATCCTGTAGTAAGATGGGGTTCATATATTCAAAATACTTCAAAACATATCAAACAGAAAGCCAATTATCATTTTAGCATCTTGAGTCATTTATTGTCTCTTTTATAAAATGAGGAACATCTTCCGTCACCGTAAGTTACATCTATGCCAACAATACTTCTCTCTCTCTCTACCTCTCTCTCTCTCTCTCTCTATATATATATATATATATATATATATATATTTATCTTTCTCTCTCTCTCTCTCTCTCTCTCTCTCTCTATCTATCTCTCTCTGTCAACTTTGTTTATCTGGAGCCTGGAGTAAAAGATCGATCAATATTACACATTTTTGTTATTCTAAATTTTGTATTATAATCGATGGATCCCCGAAGATTCAGATACTAAGACAGTCGACTTATTGATCCGGGTTGAAACTGGGTTTTGTTCTACAACGAAAAGCTTCTCCTATCATTCTCTTGTTAGCTTCACTTACTCCAGCAGTAGCCTTAAGTGTCAAGATCTTCCAAGTTTGTGAACCATGCCTTAACCTATTTAACCGTTAAATCTCTCTATGTAAACTATGTTATATTTTCAAGTGTTTTGTAATTGTTGTAATTGAATATTTTCTAGACGTCGTGCATTGTTCTGAATGTAATTGCTGATTCTCCTTCGTTTAGATTACGGGGAGCAGTGTTCGTCTTAATGATATATCAATTGTGATATTCAACTCTGACGATTTGTTTGTATGTCTTGAAGAATGGTCGATACTTGGCTGGTGTATGTTGATAGCCATTTTAGACAAAAATAAGAGACAGAACGAAAAGAAAAACTGGAAAAAAGGAGGAGAAAAATTGTAATTTTAGGAAAACGATTCAAAGGATCCGAACTAAAGACAGGAATATTTGTATTATGACGTCATTGATAGCTCTCAGTCAACTGACCACAACGTAACAACAGTGACTGGTCAGTGTATTTATCCTTAAATAAGAACTAATAGATAGTGATTAAATTAAGATATTGATTTTATTTATGGCTATTTATATGATAAATAAACAACTATATATATATATATATATATATATATATATATATACACACACCTAGGCTAGATGAAGTCCTCGCCCACTCATTCCAACATATTTCCTGATTTGATTAATATACACAATTTCCAGTTTCTAAGAAATAACAATAGTCGGGATAATTTACTTCTGAGCACGAGAACAAGATTTTATAAGTACAGTCATAAAATGCCCTACGTCATTAATTGATTCCAAAAGCTGTGACGTAATCCGGGTTTTGACGCGTATGTACATAGGTGTGAGCGGGATTCCAACCCAGAACCAAACAATAAAGTTCAATAGAACAGCCTTCGAAACATGATCCAATATCAGTAGAATTACCGGTAACTATATAGATCACAGGATGTATCTATAGGGGCGGATCCAGAATATTTTGGGTGAGGGGGTCTGAAAAAAGCCTGAAGCCATTATGAAAGGCACGAAGTGCCAAGTAGGGTGTGGGAAGAAAAAAATGGAAATCAGATAATACTTAGATGTCTTCTTAAGCACAACGAAATCTATATTTTTCAAGTGTATAGTGTGTATAAATACTAGCAAAACTAGACATACTTGTAATGAAGGAACCATAGTATGAGACTTGATGATTGGTTCAGTGTATATAGAGACTGGTAGGATTATTGAGGGTTACTCGATTTGTTACTAGAAACATGAACATGTCTCCAGTCATAATGTGACATATCGTGTATTATGTTATTAAATATTTAATAAGCAGATTGACCATTTATTTCAAGATGCATATTTATGAGAAAGGAACAATGATGTTTAAAATATTTATTACCTCATGTTAATCTAGATCAGTTAGTCGAAAAGGCTAGCCCTGAACAAACAGCTAGGGTGTTCTTTAATTAACCTATCTACAAATATTTGAAAATCGATGTGTTTACTGTAATGTTTTTTCATTAATATTAAGGCAGGAAACCTCGTGTCAACCATCCGGCTCTTCAAATGGCTTTTGGTTAGCTTCAACACAGAGAAAGATGCTAAAAGCAATAAAATTCTAATGTTCAGTAAGGAATATGGATCTAAAAATACTAGGGATTTCATTAAAGTATCAGGTTAATCGATCCTGTCAGATTGCCTGGACAACAAATTGAACCATCATTAATATCTCGTTATCTAATGGCCTCGGAGCTAGCATGCCGTCAGGCCATGATTCAAATTGCTCTTTGGGATGCATCCCTAGTTTAACAACTAAAGATGGTATTAGACTCAGCAAAGTACTCACTGGCCGGCAATTGTCTGCAGAGAAACGGTTCTGCAATTTCTGCAGTAATGTATGAATAAAAGGAATTCCATTTGATCTCTTGTAATAAAGAAGAGGTGTGTTAGCAGGTACACTTGACGTATTACACTGAACCCTTGTCATCCTTGGCATTTCCTCTTCAGTACCTATATATGAAGCCAGCTGCTTTGCTTCGTCGTATCATCTCTGGAATTCTACTCCGATGTCATTCCTCAAACATCGAATCTCTGATTTGATATTGTCAATCATTAATGCCTCAAAGACGTCACTATCTCTTCTTTGTAGTTTAGCTGACAAACCTTTCAAATAATCCAAACCATTCTTCAATACTGTGAAGCTAACAATAACCTCACAACTTTGCGGACTACTTTTCAAACCATGAGCTTTAGTCTTGGTGCCGCTATCCCAATTCCAACGACTTTCGTTAAACTCTGGACAAACCTGCGTAGATTAACCACAACATCAAGACAAGTGACCACGTGTTCATAAATCTCACCAAATGTTTCCAAACAAGAACGTATTTCAACCCAGCGTGTTTTGCACAAACCTTTAAGTTTCTGGTGGCGAGTATTGGGGCAAATATTGTTTAACTTTTTGCCTCTTGGGAGAATTGTCAAAATATTGTACTTGCTAAGATATTATTTAACAGACAAATTACAATTATACTTCATTTTATACTAAACAACTTAGTATCAAATGAAGTATAATTATGATTTATCTGTTAAATAATAACGCTATCAGTCGCACATTACACAATACTCAATGTGTGGTTATTTAAGAATGAAACATTCGCAGTACTATTACTAGTTATTATGTCCCCAAATGGTATATTGCATTTAAAGATCAAGGATCTCTACTAGAGGTGGGGGGGGTCCTGACCCCTGACCCCCCCCCCCCGTAGATCCGCCACTGATATTAATCCTGAAAATTTGAAGTGAAGGTTGACTGTTCCTTTTAAAATGAATGATTTATTGTATTTGTTCTACAGTTGATGTGAAACACGTTACTGCTTTTGGGACCTGAAATATTACTCGTTTGGAGTTTAAATATCTTCTATTTCGTACTCGTAGTACATAAATATTACGCCACAATCGGAACTTAAAAATTAAATCGAGCTAAACGTATGTTTAATTGTAGCTCGAAAGAATGACTAACCAAATAAACCCGACTGTTATTTTAAAGAGACATCATACACTATTGGTACAATTTCATGGTTCGTCAAATTTTCAACGAATGCAGATTTCTGTATCGCATCTAAGGCGTCTCTTGCGCAACTCGCGAGACCGTGTTTACGCGGGTCAAGCTCATTAGCGCCGTATATTGGTGAAACATTCGATGATAAATTATGTGAAAATTGAACACCGTATTTATAACGTAGGCAGACGACGTTCAGATGTTTTAGAGCTTGTACCGGCGCCACTTGGGGACGATAACCACGGGTTTAGCCCCCCCCTCTAAATGCAATAACGTTTTTTTTAGTTGGAGATCAATTGTTCGACTTATAACGTCGTGGTTGGCAGACCTTGTTTATGATTTTATGATCTGAAAAGCTATTGATGGTATAATTACACTAATGTAGATATCTGTTACTTTAATTACTGCACTCTTTCTTTTTATATTGTCAGTTTCACACAAACTAATTGCCGAGCGACCTCCAAAGGTAACGAGCGAAGCCAAAGATGAAACACCCTTCGGATATACCCACGCCGAGATTCGAACTGATGTGGTAGTGATCTGTGATCCAACTCGCTACCAATTAGACTACGGAGGCGGGCATGCGGTGGTGAGGTTCGGGTTGATGTGCTGAGATCACTTTAACTCATCTTCTCTTTAACTTGTCAATTGTCAAATGTACTTTGGTCTATTTGTTGTATGAGTAATGATGACCTGTCTTTACAGCCGTATAAAGCTTTTTGCTAGTTCATCATCATCATCATCATCATCACCATCATCATCATCATCATCATCATCAAAGACAACACCGTCACCAATATTAGTCATCATCATAATCATAATAATCCCACTCACAATCCACTCAACTGATTATAATAATCGTAACACACACACACTCACGCAAACACATACATACAAACACACACACACACCAACACACACACACACAAAGAGAGAGAGAGAGAGAGAGAGAGAGAGAGAGACACTAACACACTGACTTATATTGTATGTATAAGATTATATATATATATATATATATATATATATATATATATATTTGTCATATCTGATCTGATCATTGTACCGAATAAGCTCTTTAACTAATGACATTCACATGGCGTCTATTTAACATTCAATATCAGGAGCTTCGATTGTCTTAAGGTAAGTTTTTTTTCTTCGTATAATTAATATTTATTATAAAAGACTTAAAAGAAAACCTGTAGCTTGATCAATATTTATTGTGTGATAAACATATTAAAACGGTTAACGGGTAGATTGACATTATAGACACAAAACTATGTTTTTAATTTTTAAGAGAATGACGCATTTATTCTATTTGGTTTTGAGATGGACTTCAAATACAGTCCACGGTTTAAGACGTACGAATAGAAGTCATCCAAGTCTTAATATAGTATTTTATATTCCATGGTAGCTTTGAACATTGACTAATTGTCTACTATTGGTCCAGTAATTACCACCTGAGTTCGAATCTCGACGTGGGCATATCTGTAGGGTGTTTCATCTTCGACTTCGCTTCATTACCGTTGGAAGGGCGCTCGGCCGTAAAACATCAATCACCAATCATCAATACTGGTAGCTGGACGTAATATGGTGAATGGTTTTTTAGTATAGTTCAAGGTTACACCCACACGGAACGGTTTTTTAATGCTGGATACATTCAGTTGTTCCTTACGATCCATATCAAGATAAAGTGGACAATTCTAAGATCCGTATCAGCAGTATTGAGTCAATTAGTGTTTAGTCTCGGTGTTGGTCATACCCGGAACGTTACGATTGAGGGGTGATGTCGGCATGAAACATCCCCCAAACATAGCTATGGGTGGCAGCGGATTGAAGACGGTATGATATAATACTAATTTGCTACTAAAGTAAATATGCCGTCACTGTTGAGTACTGTGTATATTGTAATTTACTACTATATTTGTTTAACTTCATTCTACTTATGCTGGATTAGAGTAGTTATTTATCAATTTTTTAATATAATTATTATCAGTTGAATTAGTTCTCTAGGAACATTTTTATTAATATCTTAATAAAAGGGATTTAGTCTTCTAATCCGGTAAATGATATCTCTCTCTCTCTCTCTCTCTCTCTCTCTCTCTCTCTCTCATATATATATATATATATATATATATATGTGCGTGTGTGCGTGCGTATGTATGGGTGTGTGTGTTTTGTGTATTATTCTGCGTGTGTTGTGTGTGAATGTATATATGTATGTATGTATGTGTGTTTGTTGTATGTATTATAAAGGTGTGTGTTGTGTGTGAATGTATATATGTATGTGTGCGTGCGTGCATGCGTGTGTGCATGCGTGCGTGCATGCGTGCGTGCGTATGTATGTATGTATGTGAGTGTGTGTGTCTGCGAGTTCTTGTTGACCTTACAATATCTACTTTCTCATCCAGAGATCTACTTATCCTTAACAATCAACTTAACATTCATATTATTGACTGATAACTGATAACATCTAAAATAGTAACGTAAACAACCGAAACTACTAGTACCTGGCTGCTGTCCCACTTTGTCCTTGAAAGGAGACAATCAACCAAAAAAGGAGACAATCAACCAAAACATATATCATCATCAAATCTATGATCAGCGAGATGATGAACAGTCAAACCACTCCCCGATTCGTAAAATGTTTGTAGGATGTAATATTTAAAGTCGTCATTAATTATGTTAATTGGGTTGGTGTTAATGACATAATACGGTCGCCTAGAGAGTTGTTTACCTGTGTAATAACATCATTATCAGTTCGAGTCACTGTTTTTAGTCATTTAAAGTGTTTACGTAAATGTTTATACTGTATTATGATTCATGTTTAATCATATTGGCATTTAGTTTATTACATGACCGTATTTTTATTTTGTTGTCAATCTCTAATATGTAAAACGTATGTTAATGTGATTTATGTATGCAACAAGTCAGAGGTTTGTTTTGTTTCGGCGCTGGTTAGGGCCGGGATATATCGCCGAGGGGGACATTTTAAGCAGACATCCCCCAAACGGGAGTATCACTCAGATCCGAACCTTGACCTACAACTTTCAACCACAGTACCCTATCATGCTGTTGGAATATCCAAGTTTTAATTGTGAATGGGCAGCGCTAAAATCTTAGTAATATAATAATAATAATAATAATAATAATAATAATAATAATAATAATAATAACTTATTAAGTTATAAATATTTTTATATGAAAACTTTGTTTGTAGTAATGAGAAAAATAAATAAATAAAGGATTAACAAATATAATCGATGAATATTGACACAATCGATAATGTGTCAATGGGATATGGAACACTAAATTGGGAATTTAATATATCGGCTTCACTAAGCTCAGTCCACTTATGCTCCACATATATCAGACCTCAAAGTCCCTCCTATATCAATCATACCACCACGCCTCAACATATATCATAATACTAAGGCTCCACATATACCAGACCACCAAGTCTCCACATATAACAGACCACCAAATTTACACACACATCAGACCACCAATTCTTCACTTATAACATACCACAAAGCCTCCACATATATAAGACCACTAACCTCCACATATATAAGACCATTAAAGGGTTTAAATACAATAGTCCATATTAATTATCACTTAAATATTGTGTCTACATTATGGTGGATCTAGGAAATATCTTTTAAGATCGAGTTACTTGGAATTACAAACATAATTAAATTTCTACAATAAAATTATTAAACGATTAACATATTTGTTCGGTTGATACTTTGTCTTGTTCGTGACGTATGAGCAGATGTTGTTAAAGACCTATGTCGGGATTGTCTGACCAATGACTGTCAGTAAACATTCGTGGTTATAACATGGATATATATATATATATATATATATATATATATATATATATCACCTATTTGTCTATAATCCATATGATGTTGCCTGGATTTCGCATCAAGTTACATATTACCTGCATGTTGTATTGGTAATAAAATTGTTTGTGAGCACGAAAACATTGTAGAAAGGGTTATTTGTTTTATAAATTTATTTTATCCGACCTCATTTATACCATACCTCCGTCCTATCACCCTGAAACTATCTGTGTTCTTACATTGTCCAGTCGTTTGTTGATATATGTTACTTTAGTAAATAATAGTATTTTGTTGAAGTAGCTCGTAGGTGACAGGATTAGCAATTATACTCATATTAATATTTCGTTTACTGATTAGCGGGAGAGCGGTTTGTTGACATGATGTACGTATATACTGCTTTTAAAAACATATATTTACAATATATTTATACAGGATTATCGACGTGTTTCGCATATAAGGGTTTTCCTGTTATTGAAAGGTTGACCATAGCTCTCCCCCATCACTCACAGGGGAGTAATACAAAAAGATGGTGCCGATATATACCGAGGGTGGTTACTTCCAGAGTGTATGGTGTCACCAGGGGGTCTTAACGTCGCCATTAAAAAAATTATTCAGTGGCTACAGCAGCGCCATTTAACGTGGTCAGCCATCCACGATGTTGCGAGTCGAGAAATTAATCCCTGGAAAAGTTTCGACCTTAGCAGCTAGACAATCAGGGGTGTGTGTGTATAATATCGAAGTGTTTTGATAATAAACTAGAATCAAATCATAATTATAAATAATTATGATTTTATTCTAATATATATATATATATATATATATATATATATATATATTCTCTGGTCTTATTACACACCACGTTGATGTTATACCGAAGATAGTCTCAAATATTATAATTATAATTGACACTGAACCAAATCAAATGTCAGCAAACCTGAAGGAGGTTATTATATATGTTTATCTTATCTGAGATCATCCTCATTTCGCCTACATTGTTGTCCGGGAGGATTCCTCGCTTATCTTCTTACTTATAGCATCATCCACTGAACTGGATGGTACTCGTACGGGTTCAGAAAACGGGACGACTTATTATTATTATTATAACAATTCTCCACGGTAGGCTCACATCAACTGGTACGGACACATACGTGGAGAGTCTTTGCTGCTCTTAGATAGTAAAAAGTATTATCACAATCAGAACATTATTACGTTATATACGTATAAGACGCGAATATGGGTATGTGGATACGATGAGATTTACTGTACAGGGGCTTGAAAGTGGACATCTATTTGGTTAATATCGACAGTTTATATCAATATCGCCTAAACATGATATTTTAAGAAAACCACTGAATTGGTGGAGTTTTAATTTTGTTCAACTGGTTTCGATGAGAACCATTTTTTGAGGTGTTATTATCGCGAACCGTTATCTGTTAGTTTTGGAATGCGAGAGAACTGAAAATGTTATTGTATTTTTTGCTTAGGTTAACTTGTGTGATGATCTGTTTGAACTACGGAGATAGTCTACCGGAGTGAGGGCGTGATAGTCTACCTGGGGTGATCTTATAATCTACCTGAGCTAACCTGGAAGTCTACCTGAGTTAACGAGATAGTCTACCTGAGTTAACGTCGTAGTCTACCTGAGTTAACGCGATAATCTACCTGAGTTAACGCGATAATCTGCCTGAGTTAATGTCAGATAGTCTACTTGAGTCGTGTCTTGTTGGGTGACACACAGACCGGAGAAGATATATATGAGAGATAACATCATTTATGAAGATGACAGTAACAGTCGATCATTGACAACAGTAACGTTCTATCAATGATGACAGTAGCCTTCTATGTGTTACCATAGCAACGATCTATCAGTGATAACAATAACAGTCCTTAGCGAACACGGTAACGTTCTCTCATTGAACGCAGTAACATTCTATTAGTGACCACAGTGACAGTTCTCAGCAGGCTACAGTAACACAGTCTATCAGCGGCCAAACTGACAGTCTATCACGGAGAGGAGCGGGGCTAACAGTCAATCAATTGATAGGACATCATGACCAAGAGATATTCGCTGACAGATGTGGATAAGAAAGCAGAGAAAAATGGACAAAAGTTCAAAAGAAAGCCCGTAGCACTGGAACAGCCTGTACCAAGAGAACAGGGAATACAATTAGAACACAGCAATGGAACAGCAGATGTTGCTGATGACGACCAAGATTCAAGGTACCTGTAATAATTTAGACATTTTTTGTGATCATTTCATTCCCAGGAACTTCAAGATATAAATAAGCCCATGAGATCCCTTCTTCCTTTGACCTTGGGGGAGATTAAACATTATTATTCATCTTCGATGTTCATTAAAATGTTTTCGACAATCATGGCTGATTGTCTGCTGACAAATCTATATGATGATGATGATGATGAAGATGATTGATGATGATGCTGATGCTGATGATGATGATGGCCGAAATTAATTAGCTATGATGAATAATAACCGGAAACTTAATTAACTTTAAGTTGTATTAAGTATCCCCCCCCCCCCGGTCATATGTCGTGGAGGTTTGGAGAACCTGTAATATCCTAAAACATATCTGAACATTTTAGCTCGTTATAACCATTAATTTATGTTTGGCTCTCCCGGGGGGGGGGGGGGGATTAAATAACTCCTTTGTTGTTAATCCACCAATCAACGTAGATATTTATCTTTTGATTGTTTGATCTACCCATCTATTTACCTATTTATCTATATGTAACATGATTTATCTACCTAGATCTGTTTATCTATCTATCTATCTATCTATCTATCTATCTATCTTTCACATCTCTATGATGTTGCTAACTATCATGTTTTCGTTATACCAGAAGCAGCTATGGTTCAGAGGTAAATGGAGAAGCCAAGGCTTCAACAGTCAGCTTTTTACAACTGGTATGTATATAGAATAATACATATACGTATATACATGTAATTAGACATACATATAGACATACAATTACATGTATTATATATAATAATTATATATATATATATATATATATATATATATATATATATATATGTAATAATATATATATATATATATATATATATATATATATCCAGTACAAGTCTACTTTCTATGTTTAAGGTAGTATCGATATTCAGCAAGTTTATGTATTGTAGAGGTAACAATTGTGTTGAGATGCGTAATATATCATTAGTGGACGTAAGTAAGTAAATTATATATATATATATATATATATATATATATATATATATATATATATTTGTGTAAATTATTGATCACTAATTAATTAATTGATTAATTGCTCGATTCATTCACTCATTCATTCTCTTATCCGTTCAGTGACTGATTCAATAAGTAATCGATGCTTACCTTTGATTATTAACACACACATTTAACTTTTACGACTTAAATAACAAAACTATTATTATTATTATTATTATTATTAATATGAATAGGAATGTCACCGCCAACAACACAGACGAGATTTATGATGAGATTGTCTACATCAGTAAAGAGTCAGCGGTTGTACTCGGTGTTGTTATCGTGCTCTTGTTTGTTTTGTTGTTTGTTGGCATGATGTCATGGTTACGGGCCGCTGACCGCATTGTGAGGCGAGTACGGAGTCTCGCCTTCAATAACATAATACGACAACATATGGGCTTCTTTGACATGAATGAACCGGGAGCTATAATAACAAGTCTAGCCGAGTAAGTACACACACACACACACACACACATATATATATATATATATATAAACACACACAGTGTGTGAAACTAATTTGTAGCCTTACTGGACCTGGAGGTCTTGGAAAATATTTTAACAGTAGACCTGCTGTGTTGACACTCTAGACAGACTGAGCCCAAAACTTATGAATATTGTACCTCCGTGAAAGTTAAACAAATACCATTCAAATACAGTAATAGTTTGACCTTTGAGCATACGAATGGCTTCTCAGGTGAACGAAAAACCCATTAATTCAAACTTCATATCTTTATTTACGTCAGCAGGTAATCCATCATAATAATGCAGGGATAACCGGTTGTTAAATTTTAAGTATCCACAGTCTCTGTAAAACCTTATCCTCTGTCATTTCATTTCATTGTCATTTTGAAATTCATATTCATTGTCCAATCTATCAGCATCACCGTTGTCATCACCTATTTCAAAGTTTGGGATTACATCCTCATCTTCCTGATCTTTCTCCTCTTCGTCGTGTGTCTCCTCTGCATCTTCCTGAAATCTAATTACCTGTTTCTCTACTCTTATTATGTTCTTCATTGTCTCTCCATAAATTCACGATCAGCCACTGATAGTTCAACTGTTTGAAGTCTAGCCTTCTTTAAATTTGGCTCACTATCGACGAATTCATGTAGTCTCTTACGTTTGCTTCCCTTTAACCATTCTTGGATTGAAGGATCTGGGTCAAACTTGGACATGTCAGTTCAATGGTCATCAGATAATTTAGTGCTGTATTTTAAAATCAGTTAAGAGATTAATGAAATGATAAAAAAAACCTTAGATTAACCTACTTACAAGTCTGATGTTACATAGGCAAATTAAATTATAAGTAGCTGTTACAATTAAAATGGACACTAGACCAGCAAGTCAAGTACTGTAGCACTGATACTAGACCGGGCCTTGAAACATTGGTACCGGTCGAACGGTCGAGCATTAGTGTCGCACACTGTATATTATATATATATATATATATATATATATATATAGTACATTGCGTCATAGTGTATATGAATATGTCAGGTTATATTTGCATCGTGATATTGTCCTGGCCAATCTAATATCGTAATATTCTCTTAAAATATTTTATTATCGTAAAATATTTTCTTCAACATTGTCTTATATTAGACTGTCATCATGAAAACAAGTTGATTATTTCCCTTCTGGTGTTTCAGTTCCTGTATAACACACACACACACGCACACACACACACACACACATACACACACACACACGGACAAACACACTGACCTGTACTATTTATTTTTACCAGAGACTGTATAAAGTATCAATCTGGGATGGGAGAGAAGGTAGTCAGTAGTATGACCTGGTTCTCTCAGATGATAGGATCTGTTGTTGTAGCTTTCGTCGGTGATTGGCTGTTGGCTTTAGTAGCTTTTGCTCTGTTACCGGTTACTCTATTAGCTACTGGCCTGGCTAGTAAGGTAAGTAGATTGTTGTTATTATTATTATTGTTATTATTATTGTTGTTGTTGTTGTTGCTGCGGTTATTTCTATTTAAAGTTAACACATTTCTATTTTAGCAGGTTACCATATTTATTACTAAAGTCATCACCCAGAGAATCTTTGTAGTTAGAGAAATTTTATTGCCTTTAATTGTTCGAAATTTAGAAACGGTTCATTTTTATTTTTACGAACCTAATAATAATAATAATATACAAAATTTATACAACGCCCTATATAACCTGTAAGAAGACGAACTGAATTTTTCCATAAATTCCCTTTTAATATTCCATACGTATCGTCAGATTTATACCGTAAATATATCAAAAGATGGATAATACACTCAGGGCTATTTCAGAAATAATTGTATGGGGGTACGTGGCGGGAGGCACTTTATTTACCCCCGTCACTCATTTTTCACTTTTTTCCTAGACCCACCACCCAAGTTTTTAATTTGTTTTTACACCCAACCATCAATAATTTAAAATTTAGCTCGCACTAATATTCCCCGTTAAATATGGCACCCGTAAAATAAATACTCCCGTTTTATCAAGTAGTCTCATTTTGTATGCCATGTACAAAGTTGGTTATAATACATTGTTTCAGATTAATACACTTTATGCAGGTTGCATGATCCGTTAGCTTTCTAGAAGTATGCATTTGTGATAATATTCATCCGAGATTGTGTTTTAGTTAGTGATTTGTTATATGTCTACAAACTGTATAAGGATATATTGTCCCCTGTAGGAATTGCCTATTTCGGCATTGGGTATTATAGTGTCTCCCAGTTAAATTATGATAGTACACAGCATCCAAGTGGATTATGTTACCTCAAAAGTCTGGTTAAACGATCTGAATAGGCAAAACACTGTATTATCGGTGCCATTAGATTCAGACATATCTGGGGAATAAAATTAATTTGGTGGACACTAGATCTTTTTACACCAGGCTTCACTGTTGACAACAAAACAATAATATTGCGCTCGCACGATAATAATTAATCAGGTAGATGCTGTTAATTCCGAGATCTTAAATTCTTATGAAGTCTGCATTCATTCCACCAGTGTATACTTAATTAAGAGAGTGTTCACAGTGGGAAGTCTCAAATTATACCAAACTTATTTCATAGATTTTATCAATCCATTCCCTGGCCATAACATACCGTAAACATTTATTGCACACACGCCAGATGCCGCCACCGTTCACGTTGATATCGACAAAACTAAAACGATGTTTTTTGGTGTTAAACTGTTACATTATCTCCGACGAGATTCAGTTCTTCTTAATTCTACATAAAATATACACGGTGTTCAATTTCCCGACACCCACCCACCACCGTACATAGATTTGCACAAAACCGGCCAACAATATTTATTATTTTTCTACTCTACCCACCATCCATAATTTTTCTATTGCTCAGACCCCATCGTCCATGTATTATTAATAAAATTGCCACCCGTGACCCCCATATAGCTATAACTGGAATAGCTCTCAGTACATAGCATCCTTTTTGATGTGCAGCCAAATGTCATATGGTTTAGCAAAGTTAATTTGCAGTCATTTGATAATGTTTTGTGTGTAAATATGGTATAATGTTAATCACGAGTTTTTATATATCAGTATATCAGGAAGTTGTCAGCCAAACAGTTTCGAGCTTATAGTAAAGCTGGTGTAGTTGCCGAGGAGTCAATCAGTGCTATCCGTATAGTACAGGCTTTTTGTGGTGAAGAGAAACAGGTAAAAAGGTAAATGTTATATAGTACAGGTGATTATATGGAAGTTTTGAGTTTTGAGTTTATGTGGCGTGATATCTGAGGCTCTATAAATAAGTGGGTAGAGCTATTGATATCTCTAGTTGAACTCGGGCGTGCCGGAGGAATTTGCTGGGGCAACTTTCTTGACATCATGGTCCTTCATTTTAATGAAGGAATTTATCGACGAGGTCTTGCCATCTGGCGTATGGGTTCCAAACAAAGAAGACTGTTGTCTGGTACGTTTGTGCCGAAATGGGCGTACCAAGTCAGCAAACACCCTTCGTGCTGACGGTTCACTAATACCCCTGTATCCAGAATGCTAGTGAATCTGCGATTGATCCGTGCAGGTTACTTCGCCAGGAGACCTCTGAAGAAACTTTTATTGTTGCAAAGACATCGACAGGCGCGTATGGATTGGGCTGGCGACCAGGTAATTGCCCTGCTTTACCGGATAGATGGTCGTATCCGGGTCTGCAGACAGCAACATGAGGCCTATAATGAAGGTAGCATTGTACCTAGAGTCCAAGTAGGGGCCGGTGGAGTTACCATATGGGGTGGTTTCCACCATGGTGGAAAATGTGACCTTCGCATCTTCGATGGAAACTTGGATCAGTACCAGTACCTGCAGATCCTAGAGGAACAGTTATTGCCATTTGCTCGTCTGACATTTAGGCATACATTTGTGTATCAGGATGACAACGCCAGGCCTCAGAGGACTCGCACAGTGGTCAATTTCATGGAAACTGAAGTGATCAAACACATGAAATGGTCAGCAGTGTCTCTTGATATGAATCCTATAGAGAACATGTGGTCCGAAGTAACACGCACCATGGATGCAACTGCCAACCAGCCTACTAATCTGGCGGAATTGCGACAGGCAGTCATTGATGCATGGCAAGCTCTGCCCCTTCAAACCCTGGCAACCCTGATTGTCAGCATGCCTCGACGAGTACAAGCTCTGTACGATGCCCGTGGTGGTCATACTAAATATTGAACTGTGATTAGTGTCCCTCATGGAATACTCTAAATAATCAGAATGTTTAAGTCAATTTCCTGACTGATTCCTGTTTTATTTAATGCATTGCTTAACGGCCCAGTATGTCATATATTTAGCATTTTTGCGATAATAATCATATTTCATTATATTCACCATGATCCAGAATACCCATAGTCTTTCAAATGCATCAATATATTCCTCATAGCGTAATAATATCGATAAATACGTAACGTTCACATTTCCTGATACTTTCGCTGGAAAAACATAATTCTAAGCAAGAATTAACGAACAATAAAATTATATTCCATATTTATTTTCGTCTGTATATATATATATATATATATATATATATATATATATATATATATATATATATATATATATATATATAGAGAGAGAGAGAGAGAGAGAGAGAGACTATGCGCACACACAGCGCGAACTAAAACACACACACACACACACAGCGCCGGGAAGCTGTATCGTGGCTGGATCGCAGTTCAAAGCTCGACCCATGTTTGAAGGATATTTCATCCATCACTTTATTTCGGTTAATTGACTTCCGAGGTTTCTCAGTCAATGTTTCAGCCTTGGATATGGTTCAAAATGGCTGTAGAAGATTAACATGTAAATCTACAAACATATTACATATAAACGCATCATACAAACACTGATTGACACATATAAAGTTACCATTTAATAAGATGATTTGATATTACGTAAAGCCGCTCTATCCTGTTTCCCCCCCCCCCTCCACCCCCAACAAGAAGCCCCCACCCCTCCACGTGTACTGATGTATCTATAATTATGGAAATATAGAAATATAAACACACCTGTAACACAAAGAGACGCACTTGTAATCGAACATATATAAAAACCTATTATTATTATATACAAGCTTAAAGGCCCCACTCCGCGTGGACTATAAAACCTCTTCCTGCTGAGAACTATTTTATCCTTCATCAAGTATAACAAAGGGCTTATGATAATGGAAGAAAAAAAAATCTTGAATATAACAACATCATAGTCCCAATCATCGTCCCAAATAATGTCATATTCATCGCCGTTTAATAATTTTTTGTCAGATTGTTTTGCGAACAAACAAATAAACAAATAAATAAATAAACAAACAATTAAACAAATAAACAGACCAATAAACAAACAAATAAATATTCAAACAAATAAACACATACACACATTCACTCATATTTACATAGATTATAAACAGGCGTTCCTTCAATATAAACGAATCGAAATCCTTTGAAATAAGCGCAAGCAAGCAAGCAAGCAAGCACAAACACACACAAACACACACACACACACACATACATACACACATACACACACATGATTTTACAAGCATTACTTGCATAAACACACACACACACACATATATATATATATACAAGTTAACAATTATTTCAGGTTTGAGGATCGTCTTATAGACGCGAGGAAGTTAGGTCAAAGAGCGGGATATTTTGTAGCTTTAGCTAACTGTATCGCGTTCCTGATCGCTTTATTAGTTATAGCTCTCATCTTCTGGGTCGGTGGTATTAGATATCTAGATGGATATCTAGATGAACCGGGAGCTCTCATACAGGTAAGTAATACTCCGACCAGCACAAACACGCACACACACACACACACACACACACACGCATACACACACACACGCACAAACACAGTCACACACCCACACACGTACGAGTGTTTATATATATATATATATATATATATATATATATATATATTACATATCCAAGAATACATCTCATAACCTTTTTATCGTTTATCAAGTTAGGTTCTAATAAGCGCACACCCCAGTTTTCTCCCTGTTTGTTTGCCTTGTTTGTTTGTGTGGTTGGATCCAGATAGTATCATTACGCGTATCCGGGATGATTTTTGACAATCCGAGATACTAATTGTCTTGCTATTTTATTTTATTTGTCTCGTTCTATGATCTGTGGTCAAGAAACAGTAAAAGACACAAAAACGTCAATATGTATTTCTCGTGTGATTCCTTCACATCTGAATTTCGCAATGGTTTATTTGTATGCAATCTAAAGTTTGCCAAAAGGAGAATAAAGCCCATGTATGATATAAATATAGTAATTTTGACCTTTATCTTCTAAGATATTTTTGTCAAATAATATATTATAACATAAAGATTGATTGACGCCATATTGTTTACAGGTTACCTTGGCAGCGGCCCAGTCGCTAAGGAGTTTCTCCTGGATTGCCAACACAAGTGAATTTATAACGACCGCTAGAGCGGCAGCAGCCTCTATGTATAAGTACATAGAAGTAGTAAGTAGAGAGGAATCGTTACTTTTGTACTTAGATTTTCATCAATTTAATGCTGATGATCGAAAGTACTGGAAGGTGGGAGGGGGGGGGGGTGCGTGATATTACGCAGATACGATAGGTCATGTGACATTAGTTAGTTTTATGGGAAGGACAATTCGAGTAAATGTTGTGTTTTTAAAAGTATACAAACCTAATATATAGCTGTACTACTACTACTACTACTACTACTACTGCTGTTGCTACTACTACTACTACTACTACTACTACTACTGTTACTACTACTACTACTGCTATTACTGCTCGTACTACTACTATTGTAACAACGACAACAATAACAACAACAACAATTACTAATGCTATTACTATCACTATTTCTTCTGCTACTACAACAACAACAACTATTACCGTTACTACTACTATTACTATCATTGGTATTACTACTACTAATCAGGGTTATCTAACTTTAGCCACGCCGGTAAAACTAGTAAAACTGGTAAAACTGGTAAAAACCGTCCCGGTAAAATCTAGATCTTTCCGTTTAAGTGGCAAAAATCGGCAAAAAGTCATCATTGTGATTTTAAAAATCAAATTCGACAATACTGGCAAACGACGAGCTTAAGGACAAACAACATGAAACAATAATTAAAGGACAAGATTTTGACTTTATTGAAGATGATTGATGAAACATTCACAACGATTATGTGATGACTCCATGTCTCCAGACAGACACAAACTCATTCTTCCTAAAGACAACATACACT
>JAODUP010000651.1:110000-222500 GCA_025642065.1 Paralvinella palmiformis | reverse complement strand
GGTTATATAACCCGTAGATTACGGTCTACGCGACGTGACCGGGTCCGGATTAACATCTCCGTACTTGTTACAAAATTGTCCGGTAATTCGTCTAAGGACGTCCCGGTGGCGCAGTGATTACATAACTGGGCTGCAAACTTCGAGATTCGTGGTTCGAATCTGGCACATGTCTCTAATTGTGACCGATCATTAACCGTCGGCCATATTTTTTACCACGTGTCACCCACCAGTACGGGGATAAACAACTCAACTAATTCCCGTATCATTAGCCACCTATTCCAACGGACGTTCCCTTGTTTTGTTTATTCCCGTAGTCTCACATGTGACATCACGTTGCACCTTATCCATCCTAAGTTGCCTTGCCATCTGATCATTTGTTGATGAACTTTGCATCGTATCCGGACTATGAGTTTGTCCAATCCCTCCACTAGGTGCGCCACTGACCTCGAAAGTTTTGCAATTATTATTATTATTATTATTATTATTATTATTATTATATTATCTTTCTTATCAAATTTATCTCTCACGTACTCTCTTTCGATCTACTTACGTCTGATGATTCAAAGACAACACTTAATCCTTTTTAATTATGTTGATTACGTCACTGACAATTATCAATTGTGTTAATTATGAGTTAAGGCCAAATACATATAACGTTAGTTGTTAGAGTTAGGTTTAAATGGCTCGTTTTAAAATTTTTAGTGTTTAATTTATTTCTTTATTAATTCACTTTCCGTCCATTCTCTTACTGACAATATACGCCATGGATGTCCTGAAAACTTTCAATAGATAAAATATATCTTAGACGGTCTCCATGGTTACACTAATACATCTCTCATCGACCCTTTAAGAAATAAAAACCTTTATGGACCTTTATAAATAAAAATGAAAAAAATATAAGCATCAGCATAACTCCGATATAAATAAAGTTTGTTTACAACACAAAAATAATTTCATTTACTTAAAATAGTACGATGTTGAAAGACTAGACACCAGAAACACAATGTGTTCTTCTTCTTTCCGTTCACTTATAGTTCTTGATACATGATATTGTGGTCTATTATAGTCCGTCGTGTGGACCAACACCTCTGATTTCAGTACTCAGTGTTTCTTTTAAGGTTACCTAACCCTTTGTCCATAACAGTCTAGCCTCTCTCTACCCATTGACCAGTCAAGCTTGGGTATCCCTAACAGAAGTCAAGCATAGCTCTCTGGATCTCTCTGGAGACATACGAGCTCGCTCAGCACGTCAAGGAATAGACTATGAAGGGGAGGGGGCTGTGTTTATATCGAAGCCATTCTCTGCATAATTAGTGAATTAATATCTATAATGCATATGCCTGTGCGCATACATAGATACCCCCCGTAGGGACAGATACACAGATACATATGTGTCTTTATTCGGGATGTTAATTCGCAAATATAGAGAAGTATATTCGTTGATATAAATATTAGATTGCTAATTTGTATTTTTTTTTCAGCTAAGGACATACCTGTTATTAATTGTTTAAATTCAACTCGTTCATATTTCAGCAAAGAACGTAAGAAGGCACTTTATGGTGGATTGGCTTGGGGCGCCACCTATTTACTTATTGGCGGATCATTCTTATTGTCGTTTCCTTATGGCTTACTTCTTGTCGCTGAAGGGATGATTCTACCTGAAAATATTGTCAGGTAAAAATGGAGATAGTTAGTCTGTCTATATAGCGAGATATACCTTGATATCTGCGGATCATTGTCGTATAAAGAGATTGGATTAATTTAGTGGCAGTACATAACTTGACACACACGCGCGCGCGCGCACGCACACACGCACATACGCACATACCTACGCGCACACACAGATAAGCAGGTAATATATGTACATTACCTGAAATCTTCAGGTAATGTTCATTAAATCTCAGTTAGTAATCCACGTATTACCTAAATATTTCAGGTTTTATACATATTATCTGATTATACAGATTAATTGTAACACACACACAAACACACACACACACACACACACACAAATATATATCGATAGATACAGAGATAGATACATAATAAATAAATAGTCAGATAGATAGATAGATAGATAGATAGAGAGAGAGAAATAATGTCATTATCAACATACTTATTAAACCAGAATATTAGTTAACTTTCAAATTGCTATTCAAAACAGTCTACAGTTTACCAAGTAAAACACATTAACACTAGGATTAATTAACTTTCATATTAACGTTACGCAATCTACTTTCTTAAAATAATAATTAATCAAACATTTCGCCAATAATTTCAGGATATTATTTGGAGTATCAGTGTCTACATTGGAGTTGGCCAGACTTAATGTTTACGCCACAGAATTCTCTCGTGCCCGGGCAGCTGCGGCCCAGCTGTTTGTCCTTATTGATAGAAAGTCGAAGATCAACCCACATGATGCTAATGGCCTTAAACCTGTATGTTATAGTCCATATGTGTTTGTGTGTTTGTATTTGTTTGTGTGTATGCTTGTTTGTGTATGTGTGTGTGTTTTGGTGTGTTTTTGGCGTGTTTTAATAAAGGCGTGGAGTCGGATTTTCGTGATGTTTATAATTTCTAAATGTCGTTATGAAAACGGTATGACAAACAAGCACTCGCCAAAACGCGACCTCCATGGTATTAAATTTTATGTAAGAGATAGCTCAACAAGTTTATTGATAAAATAACACCGCTGAAATACAACATTCACTAAGAAAAACGAAAGGTTAATTCGACGGATTGTAATGGGAATTTTTGTATTCTAAATCATTTAAATTTCCACGATTTTGAATATAGAATGACCCCCCCCCGTGTTTCGTTTGCAGAAAGAAATAAAAGGAGAGCTAGAGGTTAGAAATGTTTACTTCAATTACCCGACACGACCTGACCTAATTGTGCTCAGAGGTCTAAGTTTAGAGGTGAAACGAGGTCAGTTCATCGCCATGGTCGGCCCCAGTGGCAGCGGTAAGACGTCGGCTATAACGTTATTTGAACGTTTTTACGACATCATGGGGGGAGATGTGGTGAGTATAAATAATAATATGATGGCAATAAATAAAATTATATTTAAGGGATATATAAAACTGTACTTCACTTAAATTCAGATAGTCAAGCCATAAATAAAAAATAATATATATATATATATATATATATATATGTATATATAGTTCATGCATCTATATTTTCTGTTCATTATGTCCATATGTCTATATTTTCTGTCTATGTGTCTATATTTGATGTCCATAAGTCTATGTTCTACATTTTAATTGAGTCTTTTATGTGTTTATATATATATTCTTCATACTTGTAGTCAGCATGTCTGTGTCTACATGTCTCTAGCATACTTGTAAATAGTCTGCATGTCTTTAGTCTATATGCCTGTAGTTTGCATGTCTCTAGTCTACATGTGTCTAATCTACATGTTCATCGTCTACATATATGCATCTTATATGTCTGTAGTCTGTATGTCTGTAGTCTACATATATATGTATACATGTAGTCTACATGTTTATTTTGTACCTATATGTAGCATATAAGTATGTAGCCTACATGTCTGTAGTTTACATGTTTATAGCCTACATGTATGTAGCCTATATGTCTGTAGTCTACACGTCTGTACATGTTTATATTTTCAGTTGATAGATGGACACAAGATATGTGATTTAAATCTAAACTGGATCAGGTCACAGATGTCTGTAGTGACTCAGGATCCTATTCTCTTTAATATCGCCTTACGTGATAATATAGCATTTGGCGATAACACGCGTGACGTCACAATGGAGGAGGTGATAGACGCCTCAAAATGTGCTAATATACACAGCTTTATAGCATCATTACCTCATGTAAGTTATAATAATAATAATAATAATGGGTTATCTTCATGATCATCATCATCATCGATATACATGTTTATTAATATTCACATTAATAATATTGTTTTTTATGATGGAAGTTATTTAATAATAACAGTAATAGTCAAGAAATAGTAAGTTATGGCATTAAAAAACACATTAGATTAATGTAGACTATTATACTAACAAACACTTTGTTATATGTTGTGTTTATAGCTAGAAAATGAACTGTATGTAAATATAGTTTTATCAACAAAATCATCATTCCCCTCCCTCTCTCTCTCTCTCTCTCTGTATCTCTGCGTGTGTGCGCTCGCGCGTGTGGCTATCTATCTGTGTCCATACTGAAATCTCTTCTGTATCAATCCTTATATATATATATATATATATATATATATATATATATATATATAGTCATACTTTTGCATGTTGATGTTTCCTATTGTTAGGGTTACGATACACCAGCTGGCACGAAAGGTACCCAATTATCAGGGGGTCAAAAACAACGTGTTTCTATAGCTAGAGCTTTGGTTAGAAACCCGAGATTATTACTTCTAGATGATGCCATGTCAGCTTTGGATGCTGAGAGCGAAAAGGTCAGTAATAGTTATAATTTGATTACAAAGTTTAATTATATCGTGTATATTTATAGCTGAATTTTTAATATGTTAATACAAATTGGACCTTTCATAAATTTCGGTAGATGAAAGTTACGTAGTGTTTTAATTAGACTGAAAAAGATTTGGCTCTGACTTAGAATTAACGCAAGTGCATGATTTAAATTTCACGAGATTAATTCTACCCGTGACGTCATATCCTAGAACCGGATTCTCCACTTCCGCTGATACGAGTCGATAGATTTTCGTGAAAGCTCATAGCACGTCAGATCTAGGAATAGACATGTTCTTCTAACTTAGATTAATTTTAAAACGCTGACATATCTGCCCAATCAAACTTGTATGACAACCTGTGTTAAAAGAATATGAGTACTCTAGGCAAGGGTTTCCCGGACTAAAATTACCCACCAATCAAAGCCGTTAACTGAAATTCGTCATTATTCAAAGCTAGAGTGTCGCGGGTAGTGAACAACCAAGGAACTAGTGAGATTATTTATGCCGGTTTTGAATTATTTAGTTTGAAATTAATTTGTTACTTCGTTTTCATTACTTGAGAACCATTGTCTTCTCTGTAATTTATCTCTAGATGGTGGAAGTGGCATTAGAGAAGGCCCGAGAAGGTCGCACCACAATAATGGTGTCCCATCGGCTATCATCCATATTGAAGGCTGACCTCATCTATTTTGTGGAAAATGGCCGCGTGTTAGAGAAGGGTACACACAGCGAGCTGATGGGGAGAAAATCCCATTATTATAAACTACAACAAGCTAGCATGGGTCTGTCGAACTAAACCATCTTATCTGTTGTATTAATATCCAAGTGACATGTAATATGTGGTTGTGAATGTTTGAATTGACATGACGTGACGTGTGCCGTCAAAAAAGTTCTGTAAGACGAATCTGACAGAAAATAATAAAAGAACCTTTGTGCAAAAAGTTCCGGAATGATATCAAAGCATTCGATTTTGAGGCACATCTGGTTTAGGGTGTATTTACGATTGTTTCAGAATTATTAATCCGTTTTGTCTGTTTGAATTACGTTTATTGAAAATTGTATTTCTTTTTTGGATGTCGAAATGTATTCGGGAACTATTTTGTTCATTGTTCAATTCGAGGTGTTTTAGAACTGATGACAAAACGGGACTGCAATCACGAAGTGTGAATTGAAGTTGTCTGTATGGTGAATAGTTATGCTTTTCCTTAGGCCAACGTATTGGATATAATATTGTTCCAAACGGATGTATTTTTATAGACCGTGTTTGTTTATTTGTTTGTTTGTTTGTACAAGTGTACATAGCGCCAATTGCAAACATTAGTTTTTCCTAGATTTTGTCTACATATTAAAAAATATAATGTAAATAATAAATAATAATTCTACAACATTAAAACTAGATATTATACCAGCTAATAATAGTTTTGAGATATTATTATAAGAGGATGTTCTTTGTGTCATAAATGTTTTAAAAAATATACTTTTAGTAAATTTCCTATTTATGTTAGAAACTAAAACAATTGAGTATTGTCTGCTATAGATAAATAAAAGAACAAATTTTGGTTACATTTTTGTTATGTCAATATTGTGACATTTTATGAGACCACCATTGTGGATTATTGTTATGGTAATATTATTATATTTTGTTGCTATCTAATATGAAAAATATGTTCAAATTGGAGAATAACAGGTGATAATACAACAATGAACCCAACAGTGTGTGTGTGTGTGTGTGTGTGTGTGTGTGTGCAGAACGAGAGAGAGAAAGAGAGAGAAGGGTGTCGTAATGCTGTATACAAATATAACTCAGTGGTACATACCTTTTTATAGATAACGTTTATTTCTAGAAAAAAACAAAGACGACGGCAATCTGTAGACAACAGACATTGTAATAATTATTATTGTATAAAGAAATAGACTTATTATTGTATATAGACATCGGGTAGATAAATAAAATATTAATTTGATACTAAATCTATTTTGTTATTCTATAAACAGACTACACACGGACTCTTATAAATGTTTGCAAAACGTGATGCACCTTATCCAGATAATAAAAACCCTCCTGACCTATAACCACCAAAACCTACACAACCTCTACAAATTACAACCATTGCTCATCCTCCACACACATTATCACCAACTCCAGATACTACAGACCTTCCCCACCAGCACCTACACCACCATCAGATACTAAAGCCTTTTCTCACCCATTACTGACAGCTACATCACCTCCAAATAGTAAAGCCCTTCCTAACCTATCACCCACACCTACACAACTTCCAGATACTACAACTATTCCTTACCCATTACTCAAACCTACACAACCTCCAAATACTGCATCCCTTTCTCACTTCCCTATCATCCACACCTACACAACCTCCAGATACTTCACACCTTCCTCATCCACCAACCACACATTCACTACCTCCAGAACTACAACCCTTTCTCACCGATCAACCTCACCACATCCAGATACTACGGACCATCCTCACCCATCACCCATAGCTGTACAACCTCCAGATACTACAACCCTCTCTCACCTACCACTCACACCCACACAACCTCCAGCTAATATAGCACTTCATCACTCATCATCCATATAAACGCCACCTCCAGATACAACGGTCCTTCCTCATCCATCTCTCACCTCTACAACATCTCTTGATACTACAACCCTTTCTCACCAATAACCCACATCTATTCAACCTCCAGATACTGCAGCCCTTCCTCATTCATCAACCACACCTACACCACCTCCAGATTCGACAGCCCTTTCTCACTCATTACCAACCCATACACCACCTCCGATACCACATCCATTCCTCGTCCACCTCCCACCATTGCACCACCTCCATATACTACAACCCTTTCTCACCGATCACCCACACTTACTCAACCTCCAGATACTACAACTCTTCATCACCCATCACCAATACCTACACAAGTCCCAGATACTACAGCCTTTCCTTACTCATCATCCACACCTACGTAGCCTCCAGATACTACAGATACCTCATCCATCACTCACAGTTTCACCACCTCCAGATACTACAGTTCATTCTTACCGATCTTCAACACCTACAACACCTTCAAATACCACAACCTTTCCTCAACCATCATCCACAGCTACACCTCCTCCAGACACTATGGTCCTTCCTCACTCATCATCGACACGTACACCATCTAGAGATATATTAGCTACTTCTCACACACCACCTCTAAATAATACAGACTAGGAAAAAAGTTTGGAATATTCCCAAATGCTGCGTAAATGACATGTTTGGAGCACTCTTACAGCAACTTTTGGGGTATTTTTCATAGCAATGTGCCATTTTATATAGTCAATTCATTGTATTCAATATTATTGAACACAGTTTTTACTTAATAATACTGGTTTATTCTTTTTATTGCCAATTCTTTGAACCTGTGACAAATACTAACAAAAACAATGCTTCACAAAACAACTGAAATCCATATTCAAAATATGTGTCCTTGTGTTAAAGCTGATGAATCATGCCAAGCAATATGAAACAAAAAATCAATACTTCGTGTGGCCTCCTCTGGCATTATATACAGCACGCAGGCGTCGAGGCATACTCACAACGAGGATTGAGAGCTTCTGATCCAGAATAGCTCGCCAGATGTCCACAACAGCCTGGGTCAATTCAGCCACGTCCATGTTGTTCAATCCACGTGAGATTTCCGACCAGAAGTTATCGATCGGGTTCAAATCCGGTAACATAGTAGGCCAATCCATGTGCTGCACATTATCATCTTCGAAGAATTCCATAATGCGTCGCGCTCGGTGTGCTGGAGCATTGTCATCTTGGACACAAAATTTGCCACGAAGTCTCTCCTAGCAAATGAAAGCATTTTGGTTTCCAGGACACGTATGTATTGGTACTTATCCATGTTTCCATCCAGTATGTGGAACTCGGATATACCTCTGCTATAGAAGGCACCCCATATCATGACTCCGCCACCGCCTGTCGGTGCTCTAGGCAATGCGCACTCATCCATTACAGCCTCGTGAGCTTCCCTGAGCACTCGAACACGACCATCTTAACGATACAGCAAAACTCTGGTTTCGTCACTGAACACAACGTGCTGCCAGTGACCATCACACTACGTCAAGTGCTCACGTGCCTACACAAATCACGCTTGTTGGTGTCCCTTTTGCAGCAGTGACTTCCTCAGGGGTTGTTTTGGCAAATAACTAGCATTCAAAAGTAGATAATTGACCAACTGAGTTGCCACAGAAACATTGTTGAAAAGGATCCAGTCGACACAGAGCTGAGATGAAGGTTTTGTTCGGCTACTACAGCACCGTCGGAGCAGATATCGGTCATGTCTAGCTGTGGTTTTCTTGGGACAACCAGATCTTGGTCTAGGAGTCGTTAGACCAGACTCCCGATGACGCTTCAAGATCTTAGAGATCGATCATTGGGTGATCTGGAACACTTGGGCAATGTCCTTCTGGCTAGACCCCCCCTGGCGCATATCAACGATCCAGTTGGACAAATCTGCACTCAATTGACGTCTCATTGTAGTTAATTAGCTCCTATGAAGTTTAGAAAGACTTTGTTAAAAGGAAGATGCTTTTCACTTATATAGCCCACAAATGGTCTCAAATGAATTGATAACCAAACAAAAGGGTGCTCATTAATTGGTTAAGTGCAATCACTCCATCGGTCGTACCACACCGAAATATTGGCAGTAGACATATTTGAATCTATTCTGAATGTTTAAGCTGGTTACGCATGAAATATGCACTTTTTTCCTAGACTGTACATGCCTTCCCGTCTACGACCCGCACCTACACCACCTCCGGATGCTGCAGCCTTTTCTTACCCATTTCCCACACCTACACTACCCCTAGATTTTGCAATCCTTTATCATTAACCATCAAGAGCTTCACCTTCCGGATATACTACTGCCCTTTCCCACCCATCACCCATACCTACACCACCTACAGCCTTTCCTCAACCGTAACGCGCAATCGCACTACCTCCAGATACTACAACCCTCCCACATTCATCATCAAAAGCCACCCCTCCTCCAGAAACTACAGCTGTTTCTCACCCATCACCCACGCCTACAGATTCAGGGCAATATGACCGCCGTCGAATTCTGTTTTAGTGCAAACGTATGTAAAATATATCTCGAGCCTATCCTTGTTATAGCAATTTGTGTGAAAATTTTGACTTAACTAATATGCAATACTGTAATTGTCCGTCCTTTTTTCAGCCGCTGAAGGTGCACTTGATATTTGATTTATTACTTTGTGTTAAGAGGTTTTTTTTTAGAACGCTGTGTACTATCTCATACTTTGACCTCTAGAACACTAGAACAAACATTTATGGATATTACAGTAGAGTTCTGTGAGATTGTTAGAAAGACGTAGTAACAAGTGATATAATATATTCAGAAGAGATTAAATCTTATAAAACACTAATTATTAAGGTAAGTGATGTAACGTTATGTGTGGGATATTTCCCGGGGGGGGGGGTCACCTCTGGGCTATATGTCCCAAGTGTAATCAGCGCTAAGGCTAAACCAACCACTCACTGACTGACTGACTGACTGACAATTGATACGGTGACCTTGATATACACTCCTGTACACTTTCATCAAGTATTGGGCTACCGAGAAGGGCGCCTCCGTGGTCTAGCGGCAGCGCATTGGATCACAGATCACTACCACCCGTGTCTGAAGGTTGTTTCATCTTCGACTTCACTTTATTACCTTCGGAAGTCGCTCGGCCTATTATGTGCACAAATGTGGCCGTAAAAGATCAATCATCGATCATGGGCTAAATATGACCTAATGATCGTTCTTGTAAATGAACCATTTCTCATTGCGGTCACTCTTACATTTAAGTAATGTTTCAAATGGTGCATTATGATGTCTAAAGCGGAAACTAATTTAGAAGGTCAAGGCTGATGTCAGTGTCGACTGTTATATTTATATTTCGTGATATAAAATTTTAAATATTGGATTTATATTGGGACATAGTGTAAGTACATGAATGGCGTTAGCTATAAGAATTATTGTAGCATCTAAATGCTATGTTTTGCGTTATTGTCATTGTATTATAGTGTATAAATAGAAAGAACTTGCAATGAATGTTATTAGTCAGATTGTGGAAGTAAACATTATCTCGCCAACATGCTTCACCCAATCTACTGTGGTAGAAATCTAAGTCCCGGAACATATAGAGACTGCTCAGGAGTATGTATTAGAGGAAAGTCCAGAGCTCCTACCACAATTGTGTTGTCTCAAGACAGATGATATTACTCTGCCTAAGGCACTGGGACATGATGCTACACGTGCCAAGACAAAACCTATAGTGTGGTGGAAGTGTATTGTATCATCTGAGTCAGTGTCGCATGAGTTGTCATCACTTGCATTGAAATTACTTTTTCTACCAGCCAGTGCAGCATCCATGGAGTGAATCTTCTCAAACTTTGGACTAATACAGACAAAGTTGAAAAATCGTCTTGGACTGGATAAAACCCCTAAGTTGGTTATGTGTTATAGGTGCCTTCGTGGGAAGGTCGACATAGAATTGTAATTTGTTTTGTGTGACTCACTGACTGATAATAACAAATCTGTGAATGTGTTTAATAAATATATATACTGATACACATTAAGTTTCTTATTTGTAGTATCATAACATGAAGGAATATCTTGGTTAGTTATAAAATAACAATGAATGGAAGAGCAAAACTGAAAAATATTACATTAATAATGTCCAAAACTTTTATTTCCCGGTAGATCTATTTCCCACTTAATTTAGGGGTATTGGACTCCCGGTAATTACCACCCTGGTATTTCCCAGACAACCCTGACATGTATGTGTTACTACAGACTACATGATGTTGCTAGCAGTATTCAAGCATGACTAGACACAACAATAACCCTTCAATTGGTTGATTGGGTATTTGGTAGTGTTATATTGTCTTGAAAGTATTGCATACTATCAGATTGGGAGATTCACCAGTGCAATGGCTTCCCATTGTTGGGTGCAGTTGCCTGGCTATAAAGGCATGTGTGATAGATTTGGTATATCATATGCCTAAAAGTTCTCATGTTTGAAACAACTGATGGTATTATTCTGATGCGAGTTTATTTGCCAATGATAGAACATCTACAAGTCGCAGTGAACAATTTTCCAGTGAATGTGAATATTGTCTAATGCTACCAGTGAGATTATCTTGACTATACGGCTCAACGCAATGAAGCCCAAAGATCCAATGTTGAACGTGTTTGACACAATTGAAGGTAGTAAGACAACAGACAAATGTAAAGACCATGAAGCCAAAGTCAGCAAACACAAACACAGTTGTCCCACTAAGAACCGAAAGACTGAAGTGTCCATATCTTCATAACACTGTACAAAAGAGACCCCTAGATGTCGAGGATAGCAACACTGAATCTACACAGGAACCTGTAAACAAATGATCTAGGCTACAACCGACCAGTGTCATTAAATATGGCATTGGATACACTTCTGTCAGACACATTCACCATTGCTGATGCCTGCGAGTAATGGCGAGCCATACTCAGTGTCCAAATTTGAAGCCACACGAGAATCTCAAACATTGTTTCAAACAGGCCATGACCCCAGATCACTCCCTGGCAAACTTGCTGCACCCTGTGTAACGTGGCAGTAAGTTACTACCTGACCATGTCAATACTGTCCATGAATTACTACTTGAAACAAGTCCTGATCTTTTACCTGAGCAGCTTTATGTCAGACTCTTTGTCATTACTTAGACCATTACTCCGTGAATCTGCTGCAACCAAGACAAAGCCTACATGTGTTCGTAGATCAGGTACTGTCAGTTCTGATATGTGTACTATAGGACAGAATCTCATGTCATGTCCAGCCAGCTCAGCTGCTATTGAACGGGTAATCTTAAACTTTGGAGTCATTCAAACAAAACCTCGGAATAGGCTTGGATTGTAAAAAAATAGTTATGTGCTACCGATTTCTCTGTGGAAAAGAAGAGATAGACTGGTGAACATAAACATTTATCCATGGGATAGGACTATCTATTATCAAAATAATTTTAATTTTTTATTATATTGCGCAATGTCAGCAAGCTCAATTTTGATGCAATAAAAATATTGACAAAACTGTCTTTGTTTCAATAGTATAGCTTAATGACATCAGAAAGACATGAACAACACATTCAACAAATGTTTCAATACATGAAATAGAGTGTGTTTGATGTATTTTAAATTATATTTGTTGTTTAGAATCTATCATATAACAACAATCTTTGAAAATTTGTATTGATCAGTATTAACAGCCTTTTTGAGTATTGAACGGGGTGGTTTTAACTGGTTAAAACCAGAGGTGGTTTTTATCGACCAACCCTGCTACAAGGATTACCATTCTATCGGTCCTAACACTGAATGTTTGTTCAGTGATGTAAAACAAACTGGAGATAGAGCATCACAGTATGGGTCTTAATCAGATTTTGGAAGACAGCACCGACACTGGCAGTTCTGAGGAAGGTGATAACAGTGAAAACAGCAACGTCACACCAAACGAAATTGTCCTGCAGGTGACAGCAGATGAACAGCAGCGCACTGAGCAGTTGACTGCTTGCCAGCATCTGAACCCACGGTAGTTTAAGCAGCATTGTGGATGCCTGACTGCAAGCAAAACATTACTTGGGAAGGACAATCCATCCCTGTGATTGCAGTCATTCCTCTCCTTGGCACCGACAATGACACAAACCACCGGTCATATGGCAATTAGCCCTGTACGCTCAAGTATACAAGTGCTGCAACAAGAGCTTGTTCAAAATCAGGAATGTGGACTGTTCATTGACATTAAGAACGGTCTATTAGCCGCAAGTCCAGACCGAATTGCAACAAGACGTTTTAGAAGTGCAATGTCCATCTGCCTGCATTCAATCATGTCAGTGCGATCAAGTTAAAGTAAGGCAAAATGATCAACATTCGTGTTTCCCTGAAAGAAACACATCGCTACTACTACTACTAGGGACAGATGCAGATGACAGTCACTGGTCTTACTCAGTGTGATCTTGTAGTGTTTACATCACAAGACATTTGCATTTATGAAATTAAATTTGACAAGTTGTTCTGGGACAACATGAAAACAATAATGCCGACTTTTGATACATCATTTATGGTTTCATGCAGTGATAAATCAGATTTGTTGATAAATGCTGTACAGAGTACTCCACTTGTTATGTGTAAGAATATATTCTGTAAGTAGTATCCATTTACTATATATATATATATATATATATATATATATATATATATATATATATATATAATAATACTAATGAAGGATCACCTATACACACATAGTCAGAGATGTATTTCTAGTTTTATTTGTAACATAAAGCATTTTTTTTTACTGTAAAACCTATTTTTTACATTACATTGTAAACAAACTTTTAATAACTGTAAAACACGTAACAAGTGTAAAAAATGTTATTCATTACAACTACAAGCCAATTATACTAGTCTTAGTTGAGTTGGTTGAACACATTTATGATAGCCTATTTAACTTACCATGTGCACAAAAGTGGCTATAAAACACCAATCATCATCATGAACACATTTATGTGATAGTGCCTTCCACATACATTATTTGTTATTAACACACACTACTCAATATTTGACACATCAATTTGTCCATGAATACTAGGAATAAAAGAAAATAAACATTTGTGTTCTTCTGCACACAAAGTGAATATTGTCGATCTGAACAGTTAATTCAACACTGCCTCTGAGCAGAATACCAGCTTTGCTGTTGCCTAGAAGATTGCGCACTTTAGTGTGAACATTTCAAAAGTTGGAAAATATTCGCTCAATTGATGCTGATGAAACTGAATTCATTGAACGTTTTTGTGTAGTGAACTTGCATTGTGACCATATGGAATTCTGTGGTCTTCAACCGTTACACATGACTAAAGGCTGGGTATCAAATAGCAATCACAGTATTATTTAAACTTTTCTATAATATAAGCCAACAATCAGGTATGCATCAATGTGATCATGAGAAAGTGTAATACTGCTTCAAATATTTGTTTGTTTTGTTCGGGGAGAATCCCCAGGCTGTCGCTTATTCGGCACAACCTCTATGTTGGAGTGGTTGAGAAACCTCCTCCCCCACCACTCACATGGGAGCAGTACGGAAAGATGGAACCGAAATACCCTGATGGTGGTCAGTGCCAGAGTGTTTTACGTCCTCAGAGGGTCTTTAACGTCTCTCTTTATTTTTAATAATCCAGTGGAGACGGCAGCGCCATTCAACGTGGTCAGCCACCCACGATGTTGTGAGCCGAGAAATTAATCTCTGGAAAGGTTTTGACCTCTTGCTGGGATCGAAACTATGACCGTTGGCACCAAGAGCCGAGTTTCTAGACCACGGGAGCTCACTTGCTTCAAATTAAGTCACATCTTATTCTGCGGAAAACGAACTTGAGACCACCACATATCTTGCCTCAAAATGGCAGGAGCCGGGCAGGGCTAGTGTTATACACTACTCACTAGCTCAATGACAAAATCCACAAGTCCCGGGCGTCCGGGCTACTGATTTTCACCGCCCTGGTAGTAATTACCGACATGCCAGATATAGTTGACTAGTCAGTGAGGATCAACTATACTGGATATTGGGTTATCATAATGTGGATTAGTCTGTTAACTGAATTGCTGTTTATGTATTACAGTCATGCTGTAGTAGATGTTGTTATATTGCTATCATTTTACTATTTTATAGCTGCATTTGTTTTTAAATTGAGTTTTTACAAGTCGATGTAAAAAACCTGTATTTTACATGACGTTAATAATCGTGAATTAATGGTGTTAATAATGTCTGTAAAAAAACCTGCCAACCCTGACGACATAAAGGAAATTACAGTATTTTGTGGAATATTTACCACACTTTACTGTGATGAATATTAATGATTACCACACTCTCTGGTGAAAACTATACAAGATACATAGCTGACATGTTAAGAGTTTATCAACCAAGAAGAACACTACGATCGATGGGTTCAGTGACATTGGTGGTTCCAAGGGTTAGAACATCTAGCTATGGCTAAAGAACATTTCAGTCTTCAGCAGCGAAGCTATGGAATGCACTCCCAGCTCACATTCCTGAATCAAAAACACTGAACATTTTAAAGAAGTTGTTGAAAACGCACTAGTTCTCGAGCTATTTTGGGGTTTAATTCTTTTTTCTTAGTCAGTTTTATATATCTGAATTTAGCTTTATACATATATTGTTATGAAATAATCGTATTATATTTGCTATATTACAATGGTTGAATACAATGTTTTACTATCGTTTAATATAGTGAATAACATATTTTATTATGATATGGTGCAGTGAATAAATATCACAATTTATCACAACTTACTACAATGAATGTCGTGCTCTATAACATTCTTTTAGTGTATATTACAATTTAACAACGGTGAATATCACGTTTTCCAATGGTGTAAAGCTGTGAATATCCGGTACTACATTTTCCATTATTTACTCCAGTAAATTATATGGTTATAGTTCTGACTTGTTATTCAGACATTATTTAATGTGATTTACTCGTACTGGACAGGACAACATGCAGCAACTTTATGCATGAAACAAACACTTGTGATACATGAAATTCGTCTCTGGTAAAACTTTCAGCCAAATCTTTGTTTGCACTGTCATGTTTCAATTCGTCTCTGGTAAAACTTTCAGCCAAATCTTTGTTTGCACTGTCATGTTTCAGTTTTACAAGCACCTTGAACTCGTCCAATGGGCACAGTTTCTTCTGCCATGCTAGAAACACAATCGTTACCAGCATTCACAGAAACCCAATAATGCATGCTCTTTCTGTTTGGTTCAACACAGTGCTGGCGAAAATCATCAGAGTCCTGTAGGAAGAAAATCCTTTCCCGAATCTAACGTGAACATCACTACTCTCGAATTGTGGCAGCTAGAATATGTCAAATTTCCGCAGTGATGATACTACAACTGGTTCACGCCGTTCCTTGTAGCCAGCTTCTCAATAACTTTATCACCCCAAACATGAGGGTTTTTTCAGCTATGATTTCAACAGTGTCAGACACCAGCCGAGTCTCTAAATTTGCGGATGGTTTTATGTCGCTTACTAATATTAATAGCAGTTAGTTAGCATGGTTACAACACATTCTTAACATCGACGATTACGGTTAAAGTGGCGGAATTATCGCTCAGTTGACCCCCAGAGAATCCCACAATGCAAAGGGCGCTTGGTTGTTTTGGTGTTTCATATGGGTTATTAACGTCTCGAGGTATGTCAAATCACCATTAGCTCGTATAATGAGCGCAATTGCATTGTTAAGCTGTTTAAACTGTATACTTTCACAACTGTGTTTGTTTGGACGATAAATACGGATTGTTTTTGTCTCGTTTCCACAGCAACCACCAGCTAGAATGAAGCTAGACGGCGCTGTTTCCGTAGTTATAGGTGGCGCCAATGGCATAGGAAAAAGTTATTGTGAGTCACTTCTGGAGAAAAAATGTCGGGTAAGAAAGATTGATCTTAATTATGATAACAACGAGTGGTATCATCATTATAATGACCGTACACTTCTGTAATGGATGGATGTTGTATAACGACACATCGGCACAATTTAGGCCATTCAGTGTCCTACTTCTGTAATGGTAAACAGATACATATACAATAAGATAGAGAGAGAGGGGGGACAATGACATATAAACTGAGAGAGAGAGAGAGAGAGAGGCAGATATATAGAGATAAACACATAATAATAATAATAATAATAATGACCGAAATTGCAGTTATTTCACGTGACTGGCATCCTCAAAAGAGGGAGACGTATATGGTCCGTAATTTACAGCTTCATCACCGGATCTTATTCTAAATAAATTTAGAATTTACAATAAATGGCATATTCAGTCGAGAAAACCTTGCCAGTTGCCTAGTTGGATGAAAAACTCCTACTTCATAGTGCCAGGACCGGGATTCGAACCTCCGAGCTCCCACATAGCAAGACCATAACCACGGGTAAATAGTCCCACGCTCTATTCATGAGGCCACATTGGCCCGTAACCTGACAAATATTCTGTTGCACTCTTTGAAACCTAGATTCAACATGATGTTCCGGTGCACGAGCAACTGCGGGCAACAAATCAACCATGTCTGCATCGCGTTTTGCTGATTTAAGCAAGACGTGGTCTGGGAAAGGACATTCATCTAGAATGGACTCTTCTACAATGGTTTCACCTAACAAGTGAGAGAGAAACACTTACGTCACAAAATCGTTTTGTCCCTCATTTGAGTTCCCATTCCAATCTCCGAGGATAGTCTTCGCCTTATGTGGATGTTGGTGTTTATTTCTTTCTGAAAACATTTAATTCCGAATCTGATTTCGAGCCACTCAGCTCAGATAACTAAAATCCACAGATTTGTAATTTTTAGACAATTTCGGGGTTTTAGTACGCGTAGACAAAATATTTCCATACTTGTATTACAGTCCGCGGTATTGGCAACAGACATCCGATCTGTGTCTTCCGATATCCGATTTATGCCATTGAGCACACGGTGCTTGTCAACAGACACCCTATTTGTTCCACACAATCTGCATATGGTGCAGCTTCGGACAACTTTCAGACCAATATCAAGTTCACAGAATCCATCATACTGCTCGGTGAACACTTTTCATTGTTACACACACCAAACACACATAGAGACACGCACGCACACACACACATACACACGCGCGCGCGCACGCACGCACACCAAATTAATACACTTAAATAGTATTACAAATATTGGTGAACTTTCAAACACACGTGTGATAGATACGAAATTCAAATGTATGACGTCATTTCCTTTTCTTTAAAAAGACTTCCCAGCAATAAAAACAATATTATATCTACTTACGGCTTATAAAATAAAATTATCATCCCTTTTTACAAAGCTAGCCATTATCACTATGATAATAACTTTATATATTCCAATATTTATACTTATTTCATTTTAACAACTAGAAACAACTATTGCAATAATTAATTAGTCCAGATATTATTATTCGAGTGTCATATTTAATCCTTATTCAAAATATTGTTGTATGAGTGTTACAATAATTCCATATTCCAAGTATTATTATCCGAGTGTTCCAATAATTTCATATTCCAGGTATTATTATCCGAGTGTTACAATAATTACAAATTTCTGGTATTATTATCCGAACGTTACAATAATTACACATTCTAGGTATTATTATCCGAGCGTTACAATAATTACAAATTCCAGGTATTATTATCCGAGCGTTACAATAATTCCATATTCCAGGTATTATTATCCGAGCGTTACAATAATTCCATATTCCAGGTATTATTATCCGAGCGTTCCAATAATTTCATATTCCAGGTATTATTATCCGAGCGTTACAATAATTACATATTCCAGGTATTATTAGCCGAGCGTTACAATAATTACATATTCCAGATATTATTATCCGAGTGTTACAATAATTACACATTCCAGGTATTATTATCCGAGTGTTACAATAATTAGATGGTCTAGGTATTATTATCCGAGTGTTACAATAATTACATATTCCAGGTATTATTAGCCGAGTGTTACAATAATTACATATTCCAGATATTATTATCCGAGTGTTACAATAATTACACATTCCAGGTATTATTATCCGAGCGTTACAATAATTACATATTCCAGGTATTATTAGCCGAGTGTTACAATAATTACATATTCCAGATATTATTATCCGAGTGTTACAATAATTACACATTCCAGGTATTATTATCTGAGTGTTACAATAATTAGATGGTCTAGGTATTATTATCCGAGTGTTACAATAATTACATATTCCAGGTATTATTAGCTGATATCCAAACAGAAGTAGGACAACAAACCAGCGAGATGTTGGCTTCTCGTTATGGTCACGATCAGGTGACATTCCGCAAATGTAATGGTGTTTGTGAAGTTGATATACGAGGTATGTATGGCTGTATGTCTGTCGATCTCCCCCCTTTATCTCTCTCTGTGTGTATTTATTTATGCATCATTTAAAAAACCACACACCCACATACACGCACACACGCACGCGCACACGCATACACACACACACACACACCCCACACACACCTATATAAATTGTTGATTGTATAGCTATTATAATCCCTACGTGTCATTCGCAGTATCGGAGATCTGCCTGAAACTTGATACATTTAGGGACGCTAAATTAGGCGTCGATGAACGTTCACTTAGCGATGAACGGACCGTATGAGGATTAGCTGTTAAGTTTGAGTAAATCATAGTATTTACTCAGGTTTGCGACGATATTTCGTTCTAGTCCAGTAATAATCCAATGCACAGTATTTTTAGCTTAGCCACTTCGCTGCTTCCATATATAGTTAGTGCACCCAAGACAACGTTTTCATCTGTTCGCCTGAAAATGTTGTTTTGGCTAACGCGCCGAGAGTTCATAAAAGGCATAACCTTTCATCCCGATCAGGGTGTCTGTCCGTATGGTTGTGATATAGGTTGGATTTGTTTTGCCAGTCGAACCCAGAATGGAGCTGAGATCAGCATCTGTGATTTCGAAATGTCACTGCTGAATGCAAACTGTGATGTCAAAGTATTTATCTTTATTATATGTCAACCCACTATTGAGCCACCTTCACGTGTTGTTGACTGCGAGCTGTAGTGTCAAATGGTACCTTTTTTTTATTGCTTCCGCTTTTTGTGCAAAGCTTATATCAACCGCTTCCCCGTGGGCGTGACATATTTGGCTGATGAGTAGCCCAGACCTATATAGATCTACGTATATATAGATATGTACGTGTTTGTATGTTTAAATTCAACGATGTACTGATTTAATTATGTATAGATTAATGAAGGTGTAGAAGGTACAGTGCCACGATATATATGTATTCTAAAACACACACACACACACACACACACACACACACACACACAAATATATATATATATTAATTAGAGACCCTGTTGGAAGCGAAGTTACGTTGGGGTCGTCTTGATATCGTCATTAATCACGTGGGTATATTAGACGAAGGAAACTGGAAGGAAGTAATGGATATTAATATTGTAAGTATGTATTTCTGTCTGTCTGTCTGTCTGTCTGTCTGTTTGTTTGTCTGTCTGTCTGATTACATGTCTGTCTCTGTCTATGTGCCTATCTGATTGTCAGTCTGTCTGTGTGTCTTTCCCCCACAATAGTATTTATTTATTAATCTATCTGAATCAAGACTACTGCCATGAAGACATAAGAAACTCTAAATACTGACCTAATTCTGATAATTGAATACATAAGTTCCTCAGTAGCTCTATCTATCTATCTATCTATCTATCTATCTATCTATCTATCTATCTATATATCTATCTATCTATCTATATATATATATATATATAGATATATATATATATATATCAGACTAATTATCAACTGATCCTGTATTAGTACTATTTATATTTCAGGGAAGTGCCATTTTAACGGCTAAAGTTACTGAAGAAATATTGGGAAAAAATAATGGAGGTCCGGGAGGTGTGATGGTTCTAACGGCTTCTGCGGCAGGTCAGATATAGACTGAGTGACTGACTGACTGACTGATTGATTGACTGACTGGTTGATTGACTGACTGAATAACTGACTGGCTGACTGATTATTTTTGTGGGCGAATAAGTGATCCACTCACTAGCCCACTCACTAATCAATCTACTCATTAATTCACTCACTCACGCTGATACCCATTCAACCCCATTGTTTTAGCTGTCTTACCATTTCCATTAATGCCCATATACTCGACCTCTAAGGCTGCCGTGGTCCATTATGTTAGAAGTCTAATGGTAAGTAATTATATATAATATCATATTATGGTAAAGTTTGTGATATCCGGAATTTGATTGTATTATAAATCATGTAAATATATATATATATATATATATATATATATATACAAAGTCAATATAACTTTATGTACAACTTTCTCTCCCCCCTTCTCTCTCTATTTATCTCTGTATCTATTTTCTCTCTCCATCTATCTATCTATCTATCTATCTATCTATCTATGTATCTATTTTCCACCACATCTCTCTCGCTCCCTCGATCTATCTACAGTAAAAGTTGGTTATAACGAAATTCAAGGTGACTGGGAATTTATTTCGTTATAATGATAGTTCGTTTTATCCCAGTTTTCAGATTAGTTACCAACGCATGAGCGATAATTGGTTTTATTAAGATACGAAGCAAATGTGTTCCTAGTCTCTGATTAGATGATGAAAACCAACAATTCACTTCATCTTTTAATTTCATATTCTCCTTAATGATCTTACATGAAAAAATCTGTTACAAGACCTTTATTCTTGGAATTAAACATCTGTAAACTACATAAACAAAATCACCGTGTTTGGCCTTTGTTAAGCGTTTCTGGCCTGGCGCGTAATTTCCGTGAGCTTTTCTGAAGGCATCCTTGTTCTTCAACCACGTTGACAGTGTGCTACAAGGAACACGATATTATTTAGCAATTTGATTCACATTTGTTTTGTAAACTTCGTCAGGAACTTGCAACCTAGTGTCAACTTTATTAGCCATTTCAATATTTGATTACTGATAGCAAATTATCTCTATTTAAACAGCTTGGTAAGTAGTTTATCATACGCTACAATACCCTTTGCAGTGACAGGGGTCATATTGGTTGTTTGTATTTACAACTGTAATGATTACAACTGTCGTTGGACTGACTGACAATTGAAATTTCAAACATCGTATTTCGTTATAACCAGCGCGATTTATATTGATTTAATGCTGCTAGGACGGAAAAATCACTTCGAATTAAGCAAGTTTTCTATCTATCTATCTAATTATCTATATATCTACCTATTTCTCTCTACCTATCTATCTATCGGTATATCTATCTATCTGTGTATGTATCTATTTTCTCTCCCCCTCTATCAATCTATCTATCAATTTATATATCTATCTGTCTGTCTGTCTGCTTGTCTGTCTGTTTGTCTGTCTGTCTGTCTCTCTGATATATATATATATATATATATATATATATATATATATAATAAATCTCCATGTCAGCATCCACTTCACTATAGTCGACATGGCATACGTATGATGACGATATGTCCAAGTATCACCAAAACTAACTTTATAAATGTGGCAAATGATCGAGATAAGATTGGTGTGATGTATGAGAAGGCTAAGGAACTACTGAAGATGAAGGAAGCCACTAACTCGTGGATACAGTAAGTATATCATACTATATCACCCAAAGCTATATCACATCCATAGTATAGAACAATATCACAGGACTATATATCATAATTATACTGTATCTAGGTCACTAATGTAACGTCTATATCACAATATATGTGTTACATTACACCATAATAGAAAATATATATTAAAACATAATAGATCATGTATTTGAGACAATAATAATAATAATAATAATAATAATAATAATAATATATATATATATATATATATATATATATATCACACCATAATAGAACATCTATATCACACCATGATATAACTGTTGTGTCACATTATAATAGAACATATGTGTCACGCCACGATATAACCTATATATTATACCATAATAGGAATATCCGTGTTAAATCCATAACAGAACATCTGTATCACACCACAATAGAACAGCTGTGTCACATCATAATAGAACGTCATATATATTATGCCATAATAGAACATTTATATTACACCATAATAGAATATCTGTATCATATCACAATTGAATAGCTTTATCATGCCGTAATATAACATGTATACACCATCGTAATAATAATAATGAAAATAAAGTATTATTGCTTCATGTAGTTATTCACCTCCCGAAATCTGACATTATTAAAACACGTTTTTAACTTAACCCATAAACTGTATCACTTTCTATGTCATTGAGTTCAGTTATATTCTATTGTTGTTTCTAGGATCAGTGGATGAAATCTTTTCGCGACTCGACGAACTAAATGCACCAATTCTTCGCCTATTTTTCTCTTCTTAATTTTCTCTTATCCGCCATTAATACATTTATTCTTTACCCGTCACAGAGTTTGTTTCTGGATGTTGTTTGATCTTTTCCAGTTTAGCCTCAAAACTATGCCAGTTTTTCCTCTAACCTATGCCAGTATAAAAACAAGTAGCCTCCAATCCATGTTTCATTTATAACAATTCACAAATGTTTATTTTTATTTTGTGGTTGGATGTTGGAGAAATATTGTAAAACCCACAGTTGCCTAACACCTAGTTTCAGTTTGACTTTTCGATAAAATGGTAAATTATCATGACAGTGAGCATCTATTATAACCTGGTTCTATTGTAATCCCAATATTGAGAACTGTTTAGTTTCTGTAATCTGTGTTGAAAATATAGTATTAAGTAATTGGTTGTTGCGTGACATTTGACAAATGTCTGAAAACTGTCCAAATTAGTCTTGTAATAATCATCATCAAACAAACAAACAAACAAACAAACATTTTATTTTATAGATAGTAATCTATTACTCAATAGAATACGATGATTCTATGATCTTGTATATATATATATATATATATATATATATATATATACCAATAACCTAAATAGGCCTCGTTTCAGTCATTCATTATGTATTGATTTTAGGCCGAAGTGGGTCGGAGACTTACTAATTCATATGTTGGAAAACGATGAAGAACTAGCAGGAACTGCGGGTGTTCTTAACTCAAAGACACCAAAATATTATTATAAACCGAGAGGAAAGTTATAGCGAGCTAAAATGGCTGATGTCACATGGTTTAGTGATGTATAATGTGTCCGAACTTCATGTTGATTATGACGATAATATGGAATAAATATTGTGTAGAATAAGTAGTTGTATTAGTTGATGTGTGTCTTTGTGGGGGAGGGCGTGTTGTTTGGGTGGATGATAATTTTGTACCACTTCCCGACTGTCTGTCTGTCCGTACGTCTGTCTGTGTGTCTGTATATCTATATATAACTATTTGTTTTATTTTAAATAGGATATAAAAATTATTAAAAACACCCAGTATTATAACTCCATTAGTAGCAAAGGGAAATAAACCTTTTGTAAAACCCTCAAAACAAATAAATCATATTAACTGCTAACAATTTGAACTGAAACAAGAAACTGACCATGACAACAAAATTACCAAATTTAGTTTCGAAACTTGATAATATTACTACACTTATGACAAGAATATTTACAAAAGTATTGCATAACAGATGACTTTCCCAAGAAATAAATCTCTAATTTACTGTTTGCAAGATTCTTTGAAATCAGTTAACCAGTGACAATATACATCTATAAATCTGGTCACACGGAATTGATAAATAATTATTGATCAATTTCTTTGTTGTTAGTTCTTACAGGAAAGGCCAGCATATTGTTTATCTGAATCAGAATGGCTTTAAGATAGAATCAGATAATTAAAACAAATATAAAATACTCTTGTTTTTATATCTTTTCAATCGGTTTTACTTTCACTGATAATAACATATTATTACAAAATAGCCTTTAAAGAGTAATATATATGAATATGGCAAATATTATATGCTCGCATTACGAATTGCAAATGGAACATTATATTTACACAGCTGCAAACCATTACGATTTCTGCGGAATCATTACGATTTCTGTTCTTCGTTAGGCCATTACGCCCGTACTCTGAAAATTACGATAAATCTGCCCTTTCCCCCTAATAGTTCATGCGGTGCAGCTATATCACTGTCTTAGCCGTACATGGTTTGTCATTATCAGCAGAAAATGGGTCATGATAAACGCCAAATATTTATCATCCGATAGTTTCCTGATCTGAAATAATGCCAGAATCTACTGCTGTAGCCATTTCGAGTGTCATAGTTATAAATATTTACTGAATATAAGAATCATGCTTGAATCATGGGAGCGATTTTAGTGGGCTGGTGTTCTTGGCTGGTAAACTTCCATTTTGCCTTATGATGGTCACGTGACATAAATACTCTCTCCTGATTGCCCAGTTGTCTTTGTTTACAGTTAAATAGAGCATATGGTGTTTATTATTAAAATAAGTCAAACAACTGACAATAATATATGTCCCTAATATGCGATCTATTTAAAAAAAATTGATCAGAATTAGTCGCCGTGAGTAAATATTAAATAACAAACAGTCTCACTATTACAGATTGAACTAAAAACCACAATAATAACTAACAATTAGGTCATCGTTATCATCATCATCATCGATATACAGGCACATTAATATTCACATTAATAATATTTTTTTTTATGATGGAATTTATTTAATAATAACAGTAATAGTCAAGAAATAGTAAGTTATGGTATTAAAAAAAACACATTAGATTAATGTAGACTATTATACTAACAAAGACTTTGTTATATGTTGTGTTTATAGCTGGAAAATGAACTGTATGTAAATATAGTTTTATCAACAAAATTATCACCCCACTCTGTGTGTGCGTGTGTCTGTGTGTGCGTGCGTGCGTGCCTCTATCTGTGTCTGTACTGAAATATCTTAGTGTCTATCATATATATATATATATATATATATATATATATATATATATATATATATATATATATCATACTGAATGCATATTGATGTTCCTATTGTTAGGGTTACGATATACCTGCTTGGACGAAAGGTACCCACTATACCGATTCAATTACCCCTGGCGCCATCTTACGGTTGAATTTCACATTACGGTCTCGAGTCAGAAGTCAAAGAATCACTGCGATTTACGCGTGTAATGGCCGATAAATGTCGTACTGAAAAGCTGTATATAGGCTATTTACCAGCTATAATTGGATTTTATTTACTGTCCATTAAGGGTATGTGATCTTCAGATCATAATTTTGCATTTAATAGGAATGGCGTTAACTTCACCCAATAGATATATGTCTAGTTCAAACTTTTTTTTTGTATAACTTTTGCCATCTGACATGGCGATGTGAATAGATTTAATCAATGATCACATAGATTATAATTCAACGGGTGGTTCCTATTACTGTAACATTGGTATTTATGCATGATATCATGTATTGAAAGTAAACTGTTTTTTCTTTTCTTCTGAGTCAGCGGTTCTTGCAATGTTTACTACATGTAAATATCAAGGGTGGTAATTAATGCTCTAATGTAATAACATTTGTATTTAATAATTTACAGCAGATACGTATATGATTGGTTCCTAGATACAAATACAAATATTATTTCCGAAACTTTACATTAAATATTTAAACAATCTTCATTAAAATCAATTTACATTCAGCTAAATGTTTCATTTTAAAATCATTTATTTAATCCATTCAAACCCATGCTAAAAATCTCCTACAAGTCAGCATTAATAATTAAGGCTTAGCTGTGTCATTCATCTGAAAGATCGTTCCGCTCAATCATTGGGGTATATCCTGATAAGTATTGTGTTAAATTCTGTGGAAAGATAGAATCGTTGAGCTGAAATACTAGTCTCAGTCTCCATGTAATATGAAATAATTTGCTGAAAGATTTCAAGTATTTATCGTTAGTGAAACGTTGCCATCCCTTGTTAACAGTGGGCGCCATAGCTGTTTCTTACCCGATAACGCAGTTGGTAACCGATGCAACGCATTTCGCCTGGGTCGGTCTATTATCAGGGGTCAAAAACAACAGTTAGAGCTTTGGTTAGAAACCCGAAATTAGTACTTCTAGATGATGCCATGTCAGCTTTGGATGCTGAAAGAGAAAAGGTGAATAATATTTATAATTTGATTGCAAAATATGACCGTGACGTGTATATTTATAGTTGAAATAAACACATACAATTTTAATATGTTAATTCAAATTGGACTTTTCCCAAATTTCGGTAGATGAAACCTACGTAGTGTTTTAATTAGACTGAGAAAGACGAGGAAGTTTCGAATTAACTTGTCTATCAATATCCGATGCGCTCTGACTAAATTCAAGTGTATGATTTAAATTTCACGGGAAGAATTCTACCCGGAATAAGAGTACTCTAGGCAAGGGTTTCCCGGACTAAAATTACCCACCAATCAAAGCCGTTAGTTGAAATTCGCCACTATTAACAGCTAGAGTGTCGCGGGGTAGTGAAACACCAAGGAACTAGTGAAGTTATTCATGCAGGCTTTGAATTATTTAGTTTGAAATTAATTTGTTACTTCGTTTTCATCATTTGAGAACCATTGTCTTCTCTGTAATTTATCTCTAGATGGTGGAAGTAGCATTAGAGAAGGCCCGAGAAGGTCGCACCACAATAATGGTGTCCCATCGGCTATCATCCATATTGAAGGCTGACGTTATCTATTTTGTGGAAAATGGCCGCGTGTTAGAGAAGGGTACACACAGCGAGCTGATGGGGAGAAAATTCCATTATTATAAACTACAACAAGCTAGCATGGGTCTATCGGAACAAATAATCTTTTCTGTTGCATTCATAACTGAGTGACCTGTAATGTGGGGTTCTGAATATTTGAATTGACGTGACATTGCAATTTATGATGGTTTTTGGAATTTCTAAACTTTTGTCTGTTTGAGTTATGTTTATTGAAAATTGCATTTCTTAGTGGATGTCGAAATTTATTCGGGAACTATTTTGTTTTGATTACAATGCGAGGTGTTTCAGAACTTAGAGCAAAACGGGACGCAATCATGGAGTGCGAACTAAAGTTGTCTGTATAGTGAACTATTAGAATAATGTTATGTGAGCAATATATTTAAGAAATCCTGGTCTGGTATGACATAGGAAAACAATTATAATCTTATCCTATGTTGACTATAAGTGGGTGTTTTCGTTACCTAATGCATTTGTCGTTAATAAAAAACATATTTAATATCGTTTCGTTTCTAGCATGGTGAATTCGTATTTACCGCTCTCTGCAACAGGTGATAATGCATTAAAGAAGGAAAAAGGAAAAAACAATCTATCTATCTAACTATCTACCTGTCTCTGTATATATGTCATAGTATATGTACACAGTAAAAGTTGGTTATAAGGAAATTCAAGGGGATTGGGAATTCATTTCGTTATAAGGGTACATCGAATTATCCCAGTTTTCAAATCTAGGTGCCATGCATGTATAGGATATTAGTTAACGACGCATGGGCGATAATTGGTGAAATAATCCCGTTTTATTACGTGTATTGCCTGGTGTTTTGCCCTGAATGGAATACACGGAACAAATGTGTTCCTTGTCTCTGATTGGATGATGAAAAACAACAATTCATGTAATCTTTTACACAGTTTCTTGGAATTAAGCTGTTGCTGACTTTTGAATGACAATCATATACGGAAAGAAATTATGCATGTCAGGCAATGACTGAAGATAAATAGCCATAGAGATATTTCATTACAGATTGTTGAAGTTTGGGGTAGACACGGTCCCCCCCCCCCGACTGTCGCTCGCCTATTGGTGGTGGTTTTGGTTATTCTGATGATGCCAGTTGTATAACGTTACCGATGATGTTTTGTTTTCCGGAGAGAATACTTAGACTGTCGCTGATTCAACACAGCCTCTATGTTGACCGTTTAACGTGGTCAGCCACCCACGATGTTGTGAGCCGAGAAATTAATCTCTGGAAACTTTCAACCTCTTGCTGGGATCGAACCTGTGACCCTTTGCACTAAGTGTCAATCCGAAGTTCACTGTTGATCATACGTCACAACACCCTTTGAAGTGACAGGTGTCAATATCTACTCACCTTCTACTCGAATCCTAATGTAACCATAAAACTGCATCTTTCTGTCGTCAAAACAATGCGACTAAATGTTATTATCATTTTCTTATTGGTTGTGGGAATTATGATTGCAATGATCACACCTGTCGTTGGACTGACTGACAATTAAAATTTCAAACATCGTATTTCGTTATTACCATCGTGATTTAGAATATTTCAAGGCTGCTGGGACCCAAAGATCACTTCGAATAAGTAAGTTTTCTTTGTAATGGGCGTTTGGCTGGACCAGCTAACCACTTCGAGTTAAGCTACTATTTCGTTATATCCTGGTTATTTATAACCAACTTTTACTGTATTCGATTCATTATTGTATTCATTATTGGTTTTAGTACCCCATGTACTTAGGGAGATTCGAGTACAATTCAGTCAGATTGTTAGAACAACGTAGTAATATATTCATTAAATCTTGTAATACACCAGTTATTAAGGTAAGTAAATTCAGGTTAATCAAATCACTCACTCACTCAATCAATCAATCACTCACTCACTCACTCACTTGGTCGATCGATCAATGAATCAAGATCATATTACCGCATGAATAAATTATCTTTTTCTTGTTTCTATTTACAAGTTGGCAACTCTACACACTCAGTAAGTCATCTGCTTAAATGTTCCCAGTTGATACGATGATCTTGATTTATCTTCCTGTACACTTTACATCAAGTTTTGGACTCACAAGATGGGCACCTTTTTAAATAGAATATAATTTAGTATTGGAAGGGATGTTAGGATGGAGGTCAAGTAATTTGAATCAGTAATGGTGTTTTAAATTATTATGAGTAATGGTTAGTACTGGTCCGTACAAACACATACGCGCGCCCACGCACGCACACGGCACAGACACACACGCGCACACGTAAAGGATGTTTAAAGATGTTGATGTTCTGAGCCAGTGCCACTATATATGTATCCTAAAACACACATTGCCCGTGCCAGACATCTTATCCATTTCCATCCAGATTCCTTTTTACATCAATTCATACAATGCTGCTTGATGGATTTATACTCCTGGAGTCGTTTGTTACTCCGGTTGGCATCTCCGTGGGCATTAAGCTGCGGACAGAGTTCCCCCCCCCCCATTTTATGAGTAATTAGGTTACACTGATATTATATAATTGTTGATTGCATAGCTATTATAATCCCGACGTGTCATTCGCAGTATCGTAGATCTGCTTGAAATCTGCTAGGTGAAATAGATCAAGTGGATAGGCGCTTTAAATTAGATCCCACCACACCTAATTGGATATACCTAGATGCGCCAAATTAGGCGTGGATGAACGTTCACTTGGTGACGAATGGAAACATTGGAGCATTAGCTGTTAGCCTCGAGTAAATGATAGTATTTATTCAGGTTTGAGACGATATTTCTTTTTAGTCCAGTAATAATTCATTTTACAGTAATGCTACTTTATTTTTTGAGGTAAATGACTTCACTGCTTCCATATGGAGGTGAAGTACATTGTCTCACGTATTTAACAAACTGTAAGTCGGATGGCTATTGACACGGTTCAAATAGGTAGGATTTGTTAGTTATTCGAACCCAGAATAAAGCTGAGGTCAGCATCTGAAGAGTCGAAATTTTTATATATAGGTTTCTTTTGAACCACAGAAAATTAATTATTTACAGCGAGCTGTGGTATCAAATGGTATGCGCTTTACGTGCTTCCGCTTTTTGTACGTAGCCTGCATGTAGCCGCTTTCCTGTGGGCGTGACATATTTGGCGCGTACGAAAAGCGAATTAGCTGGTTCCCACAGGCTGATGAGTAGACCAGACACATGCTTAGGTATACGCACACATCTATCAATATGTGGAGGTATGGAACATTTTATTTTTAGATTAATGTATGGATAGTTGTATTTGTATTTAGATTTATGAAGGTAGGTCTCGAAGGATGTTTAGATATGTTGATGCTCTGTGCCTGTTGCCTCTTATATGTACCCTAAAATGCACATTGCCCGTGCCAGACATCTTATCTATTTCCATCCAGATTCCTTATTACCCCAATGTAAGAAAGTTATGTCGTTATTACATGTTTGAGTCTATTAGCTTTGTTATGTAAAATGTAGAATCTATATTGTTGTCCTCTTGTGTGGTCTGGCGAAACGACCTATTAATTCATACAATGCTGTTTGATGGATTTATACTCCTGGAGTCGTTTGTTACTCCGGCAGGCATCTCCATGGGTATTGAGCTGTTTTTTCCCATATTATGAGTAATTAGGTTACACTGATATAGGAAATTTGTTAAATGTATAGTTATTTTAATCCCGACGTGTCATTCGCAGTATCGGAGATCTGCCTGAAATCCGCTGTTCTCGACCATGGGTCAAATAGATCAAGTGGATAGGCGCTTTAATTTAGATCCCACCACACCTAACTGCATATACTTAGGGATGCTAAATTAGGCATGAATGAACGTTCCCTTAGTGATGAACGGAAATGTATGAGGATTAGCTGTTAGGTTCGAGTAAATCATAGTATTTACCCAGGTTTGAGACGATATGTCGTTCTAGTCCAGTAATAATCCATTGTGCAGTATTGCTACTTTGTTTTTATTTTAGTTTAATCGCTTCAGTGAGTCCATACTGAGTTAGTCTACATTCTCTTTGTTTATGAACAAACTGTAATGTTTGTTAACACGCTAAGGGTATATATAAGGCTTAGATTTTCACTTAGGTTAGAGAATAACTTCGACGCCAGACCAGTCGGACGTGTATTGAATAATGGTTCATATAGGTAGGATTTATTCAGTTATTCGAACCCAGAATAAAGCTGAGGTGAGCATCTGAGGTGTCGAAATTTTTATATACAGGTTTCTTTTGGACCACAGAAAATTACTGTTGAATGTAAACTGTGGTGTCAAAATAGTTTATGATATGTATGTAGCAAGTCACCATTGAACCACACTCACGTATTGTTTGCTGCGAGCTGTGGTATCAAATGGTATGCGCTTTACGTGCTTCCGCTTTTTGTACGTAGCCTGCATGTAGCCGCTTTCCTGTGGGCGTGACATATTTGTCGCGTACGAAAAGCGAATTAGCTGGTTCCCACAGGCTGATGAATAGACCAGACACATGCTTAGGTATACGCACACATCTATCAATATGTGGAGGTATGGAACATTTTATTTTTAGATTAATGTATGCATAGTTGTATTTGTATTTAGATTTATGGAGGTAGATCTCGAAGGATGTTTAGATATGTTGATGCTCTGTGCCTGTTGCCTCTTACTATGTACTACACACACACACACACACACACACACACACACGCACGTAAACGCATGCACGCGCACAGACGCACGCACACACACCAATAAGCTCTCATACACACACACGCGCGCGCGCGCGCGCTCGCACACACATCTCAAATAAGGTACCATATAGAAATATATAATACAATAGGTAACCTTGTAGTATTTTGTCAACTGATTTATATACCTGTTTACTCTAACACCATTCTCGGCGCACAGGAGTGTATACTTATTAATAGATGTATACTAATTAAAAGTACAAAATAAATGTATTTCGGAGAACATTAATCAACAATCACACTAATTAACAAATATCTATTTGACAAAATATGCTAATTGTTTTAATTAACATGGACGTTGGTCCAAAAATAATACGATATCTTCGAAAAACTGCTTAAATCCGATTAATTATCACATGATCTGTGATAAGGATAGATATCTTATCTGGCGTTTATATATAAATATTTTCATCATGTCTATCAGATGTTGATTATACTGGATGTCATTTGACAGCCGAATGTCAACAATATACTGACTTATATTACAGTAAGTGAAAATTAATATTTCTTTCCATCTATTAATTCAATACAGTCAGCCCTATATTTCCAGCTCTCGATTGAACCGATTTACGATTAGCCATGTGAAAAAAATCTTCAGGTGTTATGCCAGAGCTTGGTCAACATTAATCAACCGACGTAATATATTGTTCTCCTGGAAATACCTTAAACACAGGACTGACTGTATTTGTTATTGTATCCAATAACTGTACTCATTTACCACCTGTCTAACACAGTACATTATGTCACATTAGTGTACATGTTTTATGATATTTGTACAATCAAAAGGTGGGCACATATTCCGGCTTATCTATGTAAAAAACTACCTTTTTGTTTGTGTAATATATAAACCTGTATTTACAATAATTCACGTTTCAAATTCGCTTTTGTTTTGATAATCACCTAGACGCCATATTGATTTGCATATTCATTAGTTTTCACGAATGGAGACGATTTATGTTTTCAGTTTTTCGGGTTTTATATTAGAAATCCTCGGTGTTTAATTGTAAACCAATTTTCGAACTCTTTTTGGCCCCCATCAGTGTATTATCGAGAATCATTGTCATCAGCGATGAGATATTGTAGACTTTATGTTCAACGATGATGCCCACTGTGATGATAATTTGCACACCAATGTAAACGAATAACCTCAAAACAGAAGTCAAAATCCGACGGATCAACAAATAATTCCGAAGGTTTGGTGACACACCTACACCATCTCCATATGCTACTACCCTTCCTCACCCACACCCACACCACCTCCAGATATTACACTCTTTCTCATCCACCACCAATACCTACACCATCTCTAACATAAACATTATAATAGTTACCATTTAGTTACGTATATAGACAACACAGCGGATAACTATTATGTCACTAAATACAGTATTATTATCAAATAATAATAATAATAAATAATTTATTATTGTTATTATTATTAATGGCTTGGATAATATCAAGCAGAGAAACGTAAATGTCGACACAAATGATATGATGCTAATTCAGATAACATCATGTCTAAATATATCTGTTGTGAGTAGATTTAATTAGATATTCATTAGTTTGTAGATAAGATAACATCTATAAATACCCCGGTTTTTATTTTAGACTTCTTATCACAATAATTATCATTATCTAGATATTAATCTTTATCCTTTAAAGACCCCCTGATGATATAAACATTGTGAGAGTAGACCCCCATCGCAACCCCTCAGAGTTTTAGCTCTTTAGTGATGGGGTGATCTTGAGGGGATAGAGGGTTCAGGGGAATACTATCAGTTAGTCGTCACACTGAATGGAAATGCTTATATTTTACTCTTTTATACTAAAAATAATAATAATAATAACAAAAGAATAATAATAACAATTATAACATTTTATATGTCGCCTTATTCAACTTGATTTGCTTTAAGGCACTTTAAATTTAAAACATAATTAAAACATATTCTAAACTCGTATAACAAAAACACTTTTTTTTACATAACTATACTGATTTATGTTTTATAAATATATTTAAGATAATAACTCATTATTCATCTTTTAAGGTCATATATCTTGGAATTACATTTTTGTATCCATTTATCTGTCTATATCTATCTGTTGATCTATCTATCTATCTCTCTGTCTGTATATCTATCTATCTATCTATCTATCTGTCTGTCTGTCTGTCTGTCTGTCTGTCTGTCTGTCTGTCTGTCGATTTTTACATATCTATCTATCTATCTATCTATCTGTCTATCTATCTACTGTAGATCGGAAAATGTTGGCGACATACTAAGTTGGCAAATATCTATCTATCTATCTATCTATCTATCTATCTATCTATCTATCTATCTGTCTGTCTGTCTGTCTGTCTGTCTGTCTGTCTGTCTGTCTGTCTGTCTGTCTGTCTGTCTGTCTCTCTGTCTGTCTCTCTGTCTGTCTCTCTGTCTGTCTCTCTGTCTGTCTGTCTCTCTGTCTGTCTCTCTGTCTGTCTGTCTGTCTGTCGATTTTTACATATCTATCTATCTATCTATATATCTATCTATCTATCTATCTGTCTATCTATCTACTGTAGATCGGAAAATGTTGGCGACATACTAAGTTGGCAAATTTGGTGAATGGCATCAAATAACCAAATTAGAAATACGCTAACATTTCCCGTTTTACAGTATAACACAAAATCATAAATATCGTCGAAGGCTCACTGTTTTTCTCCATAGTGTAAGCTTGTATAGGCAAATTAATCTACATGCCATAATTGGTTAATAAACTATTTATATTTAGTATTACAAATGTTTTGTTCTCAGTAAAAGCAGAGAGCTTAAATATAGAGAGGGGTTACTCTTTCCGCGCCATGTTGAATATTGAACCAGTGGCGCCTCCAGCGACCGGAGGTATTTCTCAGATAAACAAAAGCTCTCTAGTTGCCCACATGTGATCGTGTACATGTGTGCGCATGGTTGAAATTAATTGCCAATAATAGTACAATATGTTACATGATCACATACTCTTTTATTAATTAACACTTTAATTGTGCACCCATGATATCGAAGGAAACGGAGCTCAGAAACTGTAAATAAATAATTAAGTGATTTCACAGCCCAATCACTTAATTAATTCATAGCCTACAGTTTGCGATCACTTGACAGCTGATCAGAAAATAATTGAACGTGGTTTAGGTTAATTCACAGCTTTGTGTGTGGAAGGCGTAATTTTTTTAATGAAAACAATTAGGTATATATGAGGTAAATGCATACAAACATACTTTCATCATGTCAGTTTATCATAGGCCATAAATTTTTATTTATTTGGATATATACATATAATGATATATACAGCTATTATAACGCAACCATAACGCAATTCACCATATATTCATCATGTCCGTTTATCATATATTAACTAAAAAATTATAAGTTCATTTAAAGTCTACACCTCAATAATATAGACCATGCAATATAGGCTTGCCCAGCTGAGAACAAAACAAATATACATGGAATATTAACAATGTTTATGTTTGTGTTAACATGTTAGAGATAGAGAAATTAGTACTTTTATACATTAAGCGGCATCAAATCTCTTGTGCCACGGTTCATCTATAGTTACAACCAGTCATTGTTATCAAATGGACAGAATAACCCAAATTGCTTCTAGCTCTAAACAACCACTACTACAAAAATATGACATTTAGTCCAAATCAGTGAACTGTTTAACGTTAGGCAGAAAATACCCAGAGATGTAATAGACACATACATTGACTACTGTAACAGATAACACCAGTAAATCTGTAACCAAGAGATTGACCTGTTTACGTGGTATCTCATCATCACAGAACTTCAAGTACTGAAACAGAATAATACCTTGTAAAATAGTGACTTGAACCAAGTGCATACACAATGTGTAAACACATGTTTTCTTCTTTTTTCAAGTTGGTTAAAGAATTTGATTTGATATGTATTTAAGTTATGAATAGAAGTATACCAATTAAAGCACATGAGCTGAACATTCAAGTACTAATTCAGGTGCTGGTAATCCTTTTTTGTATTAGGATATGAAATGGGCTGACAAAATTTCATGAGTTTGATGCCTTGTTTCTTATTTAATTAATTTTATAATACCACTTTTCACCATTAATATTTATAAATATTAATTACCATCACAGCTGGCCCTGTCTCCTGTATAGGTTTCCTCTGTTAATACCTTCATCTTTGATTTCGGTGGATGCATGCAGTGGATTTGGTACATCCAAAATAGTTGGAATAGCATTCTAGATAAGTTTATCTCTTGTCTGGTTCATGAATTCCGTTTCAGTGAAGTGTATATCATACACTCTACAATTAGTATTCAAGTAATTTAAAGCTTTCCTCATCATATATCTGAACGACAACAATTAATAACCCACCTTTTACTTCTTTCAATAGAAAAAAATAACAACAAAATGAATGTTTCTACCACTAGTTGAGGTATTTAATAATTAATTTCATAACATTTAAATTATAAATAGAAGTTCATATATATATATATATATATATATATATATATATATGTATATGTATATATATATCAATAAGTAACAATTGCTTACGTTTAAAAATACATATGGATGCAGGTGATCATGTAAATACTCAGCTACTTATAATTACTGTAATTAGGGAAAAATTATCTGATTATAGTAATGTAATTTTAGAAGTCAAATTATATTATTAACAATAACAAAGTAAAACATACCTCCCGCCCATAACATCTTCAGTGGCTCCAGTACATGTAACTGTTAACTTATGTATATATTACATACCCATTTTGTGATTAATAGGTTGATATTGTTCAATACAATTTAATAAGATTTTGTCTGAAACAAATATAGATCTAGGTAGATCTTGCTTGGGCCTACTGCTTGTGGTCATGTCAAGTAGGGGCCTTTATTTTAAAAGCCGGATTATAAAAAAAAATTAAACTAGCTTTCATTTCCTTTCGGGAATGTCTTTATTTGTTCATACTTTTCCTGTTAGTGCAGCCGAAATCGGCGCAGAATGAACGTGTGCCATTAGGCGCCACGTTAACGAAGGGAGCTGTCCGTGACAATCTACCTCCGGTCGCTAGGGCCATGGCGCTCCATGAATTCAAAATGGCGCCCCATGTTAAAACGCGAGGTAACACGTCTTGTTATAAATAGTCTTTGGTAAAAGTGTGGGAATGTATCTAAGTCAAAAATATAAATATGAAACCAATTGCCAGTAACGTATCATCATTATTATGCATCAAGGCATATGATTGGCCAGGAATTTACTTTCCGAAGAGACTCCTTTTTCGAAAGGCGCACTAAAACACCTAATTATGATGATCATTTATTTACCACATTTTCACAATATAAAATTGCCAGCCAATATCCTATTCGTATACAGTGTATTTCAATCTGCCACAAACCACCGTAAGAGCATTTACAACAGAACACTCAACATTCACGCGCAAACTAATTGCACTTCAATTGCTTTATCTATGGCTTGTATAACTCAGAGTCTACCCAGCCATTGAGAAAAATGTCCTTTTGCCTGCGGCGTTGTCGAATGCATGCAGCATCCAAACAGATGGAAGTGGGTTCAGGGTTGATATCATTAAATCAGTATGTGCTTCGGCAAAGCTATGGCCAGATTCTAAAGCTTCACTAATCTGATCGCTATATCACCCATTGAATGTTTTGCGCGGGACGTCTTTGAAGGGCTTGTTGCCAGTGACATCGAAGGAAATGCAATTCACCAGTACACGAAGCTGGGATAAACACCACTTGAATGTTGTTTGCTTTGAGAGTGTTCATAGATGATTCACCACGATATGTCTTGCATACATCTGTCAATGTATTTTGAAGGTTTGATTTGAGTCAAAATTCGTGGATTTTTGCAGATATTTCGGACTTTATGTTACAAACAAAACGACGAAATTCCATAATTTTAGAAACAAGAATTCGTCAAATTAAAACGTCGTCATCTTATCCAGATGATTAAACATTTGCCGATTTACAGTATCTATCTATCTATCTATTTATCTATCTATCTAACTATCTATCTGTCGAATTTTACATATCGATCAATCTAACATCTATCTATCTATCTGTATCTATCTATCTATCTATCTATCTATCTATCTCTGTATGTATTTCACAGTTTACGTATATTCGATTTTTTACTATATTTTAAGTGTTTTTAGTACCCCATGTACTTACTCAAACTTTGACTTTGGTATCTTATCTGTTGTTGATTGACAAATAAGTTTAATCAAACATTTACAGATATTGGAGTACAGTTCTGTGAGATTGTTAGAACGACGTAGTAACAAGTGATATACTATCTTCAGAAGAGAGTAAATCTTTTAAGATCAAGTGGTCACCTCTGGGCTATACGTCATATGTGTGACCAGCGTTAATGCTAAACAAACCACTCACTCACTCACTCACTCACTCACTCACTCACTCACTCACTCACTCACTCACTCACTCACTCACTCACTCACTCACTCACTCACTCACTCACTCACTCACTCACTCACTCACTCACTCACTCACTCACTCACTCACTCACTCACTCAATCACTCAATCAATCAATCAATCAATCACGCACGCACGCACGCACGCACGCCACACTCAAAGGATGTTAGATATTGGATAATTGTTGAATATATGCCTATTATAATCCCGACGTGTCATTCGCAGTATCGGAGATCTGCTTGAAATCTGCTAGGTGAAATAGATCAAGTGGATAGGTGCTTTAATTTAGATCCCACCTCACCTAATTGGATATACTGAGGGACGCTAAATTATGTGTGGTTGAGTGTTCACTTTGTGATGAACGGAAACGTATGAGGATTAGCTGTTAGGTTCAAGTAAATGATAGTATTTACTCAGGTTTGAGACGGTATTTTTTTCTAGTCCAGTCATAATCCATTGTGCAGTATTGCTACTCCACTGCTTCCATATGGAGGTACTGCACATTGTCTCACCTGTTAATTAGTGTGATGCACGATCTAATTGATAAACTATGCTAATTGTGTTAATTAACATGGTCTCCTTCAGAATTGGCCCCCAAAGGCCACTTGGTCATTTTAGCACAAGACGTTGGTCCAAAAATAATACGATATCTTCGAAAAACTGTTTAAATCCGATTAATTATCACGTGATCTGTGATAAGGATAGATCTTATCTGGCGTTTATATATAAATATTTTCATCATGTCTATCAGATGTCGATTATACTGGATGTCATTTGACAGCCGAATGTCAACAATATACTGACTTATATTACAGTAAGTGAAAATTAATATCTCTTTCCATCTATTAATTCAATACAGTCAGCCCTATATTTCCAGCTCTCGATTGAACCGATTTACCATTAGAAATGTAAAAAAGACAACCTTCAGGTGCTATGCAAAAGCTTGGTCAACTTTAATTAACCGACGTAGTATGTTGTCCTCTTGGAAATACAGGACTGACTGTATTTGTTATTGTATCAAATAACTGTACTCAGTAACCACCTGTCTAACTGAGTACAGTATGTCAACATAACTCTTTTTATGGTATTTGTCTATGTAAAAAAAAATATTTTGTACAATATACAAGGCAATGTTTATAATAATCTACGTTTCAAATTCGCTTTGAAACTGTCGAAATAATTTTTAATATAATTGTCAATCAATGCCTTTTGATTTGAGAACCGCCTAAACGTCATATTGATTAGCATAGTTTTAGAAACGATTTTGGCCGAAGATGTATGCATTCAGTTTTCCGGATTTTATATTAAACTTTCATCGGCGCCTAATTGTAAACCAATTTTTGCACTCTTTTTGGGCTCTGTCAGTCTAATATCAAGAATCATTGGCATCAGTGATAATATACCGTAGACTTTATGTTTTCGGTCTTCGTTCACTTGATGTTTGCCGACGATTCCCGCTGTTGTGATACTTTGCGTACCAATGTAAACGAATAACTTCAAAACAGAAGTAAAAAATAGACGGATCAACAAATAACCACGAAGGTTTGGCGGCGACCATTTAATGCGTTAATAGCGTCGATTGTTGTATATTATTTCAATATATTACATAGAAGAAATAATATATTTTTTGCCTAATCGTCGTATATGTTGCTTTAAACTAACTCGGCTTGCCTGGATGTTTAATACATTTGTTAGTTCCTGACAATTTTCCATTAAGTTTTTAGTGGATTTGTATTTACATATACTAAATATGACTGTTCCTGGTGAAATGAAAGATCATGTTGATTTCGTGACAAGAGTGAAGTCCATATATGCGCACTTCTTCAATACGTCATAGATGAGAAATAAACCAGACAATGTGTACTTAAGACGACGACAGTTTAACCGATGATGGACTTGTTGATAGAGTACAACGGATATTATATTTTAATGACCCTATGATGATTAATATGTTGCTGATGCCATTTTAGATGTTTCTCCCTTCATCTAATCTTTGTTATCATAAGCTACGTATTGGTTTTATTGGTCATTTATCGTGTTTATGCTGTCATTTTTGTTTGTTTTAGTAAGCGCCATTATATTACTCCCCTTTTGAGGGTTGATTCATAATAAATTTAAAAGTAACCCCTGGAAGTAGGTCAAATCACCATTAGCTCGTATAACGAGCACAGTTTCATCATTAAACTGTTTAAACTGTAAACTTTCACAACTGTGTTTGTTTGGACGATAAATACGGATTGTCTTTGTCTCGTCTCCACAGCAACCACCAGCTAGAATGAAGCTAGAGGGAGCTGTTGCCGTAGTGATAGGTGGCGCCAATGGCATAGGGAAAAGTTATTGTGAGTCACTTCTGGAGAAAAAATGTCGGGTAAGAAATTCATAATTTGTGTGGCTCGTCTAGACTCGCTCTGTCCTTCGGTGTTAATAGTGTATGAAAATCAAGATTTTCCAATGGTATGTGTTTCGAATCAATTTAGTAAATTCGGCGATATCTGGTTTGAACATATTTCTACATTTTATGAAAACAATTGGGTCATAAGGGTAACAACAGACCTGGAGGTCAAGCTTCAAATCGATTCAACGTCTTTGAGGGGTGTTTCATTAGATATATCCGTTAGCCATAATTTTTGTTTTATATATCATAAATGGTTCATATGAGGCACAAAGTTATTGTAGATGATTGATCTAAAGTTGGCTAGTCTTTCATTTGGTTCCATGACCGTTGACATCGTCGAGGTAAAATTAAGCTGGATGGTCATTTCCTATTGTTTTCTTTCAAAGTTAATATCATCATGTCACTGACTTGGACCCTTCATTGCATATTTGCCGCCATTTATTTTCGTGAGCCTTCCATGCTACATCCTTCCATGCATCAAGTCAAAAAAATTTCTTACTGTTACATGTAGTACTTTCGTTCCAAACAGAATATTACTGCATGAAGGGGTGGAGAAAGCGTCAAGATGAAGTACTGGATTTTGCTAAAGCTAATAGCAGTGATAACGATGAGCCAATGTACTTGTAGATGCTAGTGTTGCTCCTAGTGTACACGATAAAGGTGATACTGACTCATCTTGTCATGTAGATGGTAGAGCTGACGGCAATACATAGGATTCTAATAACGATAGTGATAATACAAATGATCAGGAATCAGATAAATCTGACAACGTGATATCATCCAGTTCAGGATCTGAGAATTTGTCATACGACGATGGTGAAGATCTTGATATTGGAAAGGACTTTACAAACTGGGCAGTAAGAAATGCATGCATAAAAATTGCTTTTCAAGAAGCGATTGGGATCATTAGACGACATTGGCACCGTGTTCCAAAAGCTGTTTGCACTCTTTTGCATACAACTAGACATGTACAGTTACAGGATAAGTGTGGTGGTTAATATATTTATCTTGGACTGGAGTCTGTTATTATAGACATTATCCATACGTTTGTAGCTATGGACATGTTATGCACTGTAGTTATTTTGAGGAATATATATTTTATAAATTTGGCGACGTCAATAATAATTTGACCACAATAATGTAAAATGTAATTTTATTGGCCATCCATGAAACTATTCAAACTTTTGGCAGATATTGCTATTGTGTTGGCATATAATTTGATTCTGAATTAGACTACTGGATCATGTATTGTACAAAATGGAATTGGTATACTTGTATGTTGTGATGTTCTAGATATTTATTTCATTTTGTATTTTGAACAAGTCTAGAGACAGTGCAGCTATATATATATATATATATATATATATATATATATATATATATATAATGAAACCTTACTGCACCAGTCCCTTACATTCCAATCAACCATGATGCTAGTATAGTAACAATATCAATTATATTTGTTGTATATATATATATATATATATATATATATATATATATATATATATATATATATATATATATATATATATATATTACTATTTCGTAATGTTTATAATGAGGGAGACATTATATAGGCATTTTACTTGTTGTAAGTTTACACCAACCATAATGAAAACTAATGTTATCCAATGTTGCAAATATTACGTTGATCCAATATTGAAATCCTAACGTTGATCCAATGTTGCAAGTATTACGTTGCTCCAATTTTCAAATCCAACCAATTTCATAACATTGACCCAACGTTCAATCACAATGTTAATCCAACGTCTGGTGCCTGCTGGGATATAATACCTACTTGCGACTTATGAAAGACAATTATCCTATTCCCCCCTCCGCAAAAGAAGCTAACACTCACTATGATGTTAACAGTTTTATATCCAGTATTATAATAATTCAATATTCTAGGTATTATTATTCGAGAATTATAATAATTACATATTCCAGGTATTATTATCCGAGTGTTAAAATAATTACATATTCCAAGGTATTATTATCCGAGTGTTACAATAATTACATATTCATGGTATTATTATCCGAGTGTTACAATAATTACATGTTCCAGGTATTATTATCCGAGTGTTAAAATAATTACATATTCCAGGTATTATTATCCGAGTGTTACAATAATTACATATTCCAGGTATTATTATCCGAGTGTTATAATAATTCCATATTCCAAGTATTATTATCCGAGCGTTACAATAATTACAAATTCTAGGTATTATTATCCGAGCGTTATAATAATTCCATATTCCAGGTATTATTATCCGAGCGTTACAATAATTACATATTCCAGGTATTATTATCCGAGCGTTACAATAATTACATATTCCAGGTATTATTATCCGAGTGTTACAATAATTACATATTCCAGGTATTATTATCCGAGTGTTACAATAATTACATATTCCAGGTATTATTATTCGAGTGTTACAATAATTATATATTCAAGGTATTATTATCTGAGTGTTACAATAATTACATTGTCTATGTATTATTATCCGAGTGTTACAATAATTACATATTCCAGGTATTATTAGCCGAGTGTTACAATAATTACATATTCCAGGTATTATTAGCCGATATCCAAACAGAAGTAGGACAACAAACCAGCGAGATGTTGGCTTCTCGTTATGGTCACGATCAGGTGACATTCCGCAAATGTAATGGTGTTTGTGAAGTTGATATACGAGGTATGTATGTCTGTCTGTCTGTCTCTGTTTCAGAAACACACACACACTCACATACACACACACACATACACACATACACACACATACACACACATACACACATACACACACACTCACACACTCACACACCCAAACACACAAAAAGAGAGAGAGAGAGAGAAATAATAAATAATATATATATATATATATATATATATATATATATATATATATATATATATATATATATATTAGAACTCTACTAGATGCAAAGTTACGTTGGGGTCGTCTTGATATCGTCATTAATCACGTGGGTATATTAGACGAAGGAAACTGGAAGAAACTACTGGACATTAACATTGTAAGTGTGTCTGTTTATGTTTACATGTACCTGATTGTCAGTCAGTCCGTGTGTCTGTCCCCTCACAATAGTATATGTTTATAAATCTATCTGAATCATAAGAAACTGTAAATACTAACCTAATTATGATAATTAAAGTTGTAAGTTCCTGAATAACTCTATCCATCTATCTATCTATCCTATCTGTATATCTATCTATCTATCTATCTATCTATCTATCTATCTATCTATCTATCTTTATATATATATATATATATATATATATATATATATATATATATATATATATATATATATATATATCAGACTAATTATTAACTGATCCTGTATTAGTACTATTTATATTTCAGGGAAGTGCCATTTTACGGCTAAAGTTACTGAAGAAATATTGGGAAAAAATAATGGAGGTCCGGGGGGTGTGATGGTTCTAACGGCTTCTAGAGCAGGTCAGATATAGACTGAGTGACTGACTGACTGACTGATTGATTGATTGACTGACTGACTTACTTACTTACTTACTTACTTACTTACTTACTGTCTCATTATTTGTGTGGGTGTATAAGTGATCCACTCATTGACTAACTCTAATCAACCGACTCACTCACCCGCTCGTTCGCACGCTTACTTCGTCAATCCCCCAGTCACTCACCCTGATATTCCATTCAATCTCATTATTCCAGGTGTCATACCATCTCCACTAATGCCCATATACTCAGCTACTAAAGCTGCTGTGATCCATTATGTTAGAGGTCTAATGGTAAGTAATTATATATAATGTCATATTATGGTAAAGGTTACGGTTTGTGACATTAGGAACTTGATTGGATTATAATTCATGTAAATATTTACAAAAGGCAATATAAATTTGACTACAACTCTCCCCATCCATCCATCCGTCCATCCATCCGTCCGTCCGTCCGTCCGTCCGTCTCTCTGTCTAACATTATCTCTCTCTCTCTCTCTCTCTCTCTCTCTCTCTCTCTCTGTGTGTGTGTGTGTGTGTCTCTGTGTGTCTTGTATATATATATATATATATATATATATATATATATATATATATATATATATATATATATAATAAATCTCCATGTCAGCACCACTTCACTATAGTCGACATGGTATACGGATGATGACGGTATGTCCAAGTATCACCAAAACTAACTTTGTCAATGAGGCAGATAATAGAGATAAGATTGGTGTGATGTATGAGAAGACTAAGGAACTACTGAAGATGAAGGAAGCCACTAACTCGTGGATACAGTAAGTATATCATAGTATATCACTCGGAGTCGTGTCACATCTGTTGAATACAGCAATGTCACAGGACCACATATCATAATTATATTGCATCTAGATAACTAGTGTAACATCTATATCACAATCTATGTGTTACATTACACCATAATATAACATGTACATTACACCATAATAAATATGTATACTACACCATAATGTATACTACACCATAATAGAACATGTGTATTATACCATAATAGAACATGTATATTACACTACAATATAACATTAATAATAGAATATATATACTGTACCAGAATAGAACATGTTTTTACGCTCTAATAGAACATGCATATTACACCATAATAGAACATTTGTATTACATCATAATATAATATGTATATTACACAATACTAGAATAGCGATGTTATACCATAATAGAACATCTGTGTCACACCATAGTAGAATACCTGTGTCACACTATAATAGAAAATTTGAGTGACACCGTGGTATAATCTATATATTACACCATAATAGAATATGTATATTGTACCATTATAGAACATGTTTGTTACACTATAATTGAACATGTATATTACACCAAAATAGAAAATGTATATTATATCATAATAGAACAGGTATATTATACCATAACATAACATGCATATTGTATCATAATAGAATATATGTTTCACACTATAATAGAAGTTCTGGCATACACCATAATGTAACCTATATATTACACAGTAATAGAACATTATATTTACACCACACAAGAAATATGTATCATATCTTTATTATGCCATAATATACTATGTATATAACACCGTAATAATAATAATAATAATAGTAGTAGTAAATTCACTTTTGCTCAAAACTATGCCAGTATACAAAATATTCCCCAATCCATGTTTCATTTATTATAATTCACAATTACATTTATTGTGTTGTCGGATGTTGGAGAAATAGTGTAAGACCCACAGTTGTCAAACATCTGGTTTCAGTTCAAAAATAATATATTATAGATATAATGTCCGGACTGGGAGAATCTATTGTAATCTGTTTTTATTATAATCCTTCTCATACTGTTGAGTTTATGTAATCTGTGTTGACAATATAATATTAAGTATTTGTTGTTGCGTGACATTTGACGAATGTCTTAAAACTGTCCGAATTACTTTATCATCATTATCATCATCATCATCATCACCAAACAATTGTTTTATATAGATTGTCATCTTTTACAATGATTATATGATCTTGATATTTTTAATTCATATACCAATGACCTAAATAGGCCTCGTTTCAGTCATTCATTTTCTATTGATTTTAGGCCGGAGTGGGTCGGAGACCTTCTTATTCATATGTTGGAAAATGATGAAGAACTAGCAGGAACTGCGGGTGTTCTTAACTCAAAGACACCAGAATATTATTATAAGTCTGAGTGGAAAGATATAGCGAGCTAAAATGGCTGATGTCACATGGTTTAGTGGTGTATACTGTATGCGATGATGTTTAGCAATAGCTTTATGTTGATTATGACGAGAATATTGAATAAATATTGTGTGAAATAGGTAGTTGTATTAGTTGATGTGTGTGTTTGTGGGGAAGGGTGTGTGGTTTGGGTGCATGAATATTATGTATGACTTCCTGATCGCCTGTCTCTCCGTGCGTCTGTCTCTGTGTCTGTCTCTGTGTCTGTATGTGTATATATGTGTCTGTATATATATATATATATATATATATATATATATATATATATATATATATATATAGAGAGAGAGAGAGAGAGAGAGAGAGAGAGTAGGGGAGAGAATCCCGGTCTTTTGCCCCTCCGATCCTTTGCACCTAGGTCTTTTTCTCCTTCGGTCTTTACCCTCTTCATTAATTGCTTACCCTCGGTCTTTGTCACATAACTTTAAAAAGTTTGATTTCAACAATCGGATATTTTTATCAATGTACAATAAATTTATTTTGTTGTGTTATATTTTGTATTTGCTATAGTTCATAAAAATATAAAGATCTAAACTTTTGATTATGTTTATGTGAGCTTTCAATATATATATATATATATATATATATATATATATATATATATATATATATATATATATATATATATTTATTTTATATATATATATCAATATACACAGTGTATGGAACTTTATTTTTGTAATTCGTTGTACGAATGTAACAAACACAAAGTGCATGATGTCTCAGATTCTAAAACTTGCAAACACGGATGTTATATTCAATCGTCTTAGTGTATGTTATTGTATTTTATCCAATTCATTGTACGAATGTAATGTTCACAAAGTAATATCTCATACTCAAAATTTGCCAACACAAAGATTGCATATAATAAATTATTTATTTCTAACATATCATGGGTAATATTCCTATTATTAAGTCTACATCGTATAATTTTAATATATTTGTTTGTGTTATCTATATTTTCCCGTGTTTTATTTTGTTAACTGGGTGCTAAGCATAAATATATTTGAGATTATAAAAAACAAATTCAGTCATTTAAGAACAGAATAAAAAAACCAATCGTAGCCAGTCATAACAATCTCATACAAATATATCGCTAAATATAATTTATAGTACACAGCTGTATATAATTAATTATCATTCACAGGCTTCCAGCGTATGTTATGACCCACTCCATGTAGTAGTTCAGGGATGGTCTTCCTGCCTGCTGCTCGATATTCACACAGTTTACGCAGACGGTTCTGCATGTCCTTAAATCCACGCCTAATCCATTTCTTGGGGGGTTGACCGTTTAGATCTTTGACGATTTGAGTCCAAGCCACTGAATCTACTTCCTTCAAAGCGTCTATCATGATCCACACGGAGTGATGCTGGTAGCCAACTATATTTGTTCTTGTTTCACCATCCAGTGTCCTGGTGAACATTTCACAGGACAGGTAGGTACCGAGGTGGAACTCTCCTCATACGAACATTAACTACTCCTTCTAAACTATCTAGTAGAACACCTGCACGACGGAAAGGGACATTGACGTACGTCTGTTCGAGGTAATCCACCAGATCTTCTGCACCAGGAGCTGTATTATCACGGATGTACATAGTTCATCCAGGAATATCTTCAATGGGCAGGAATGCTAGGGTTTTATTTGTCCAAAAAACAGCGTCCTCGTCATGTCTATATTGAGACACTAGGCCCAGGACTTGTATCTTTATCCAAGTTGCTTTGGTCAAATGGTAAAAATAACCCCTGACTTGGACATCATTGTTCAGGGTTGATCCAATGGCACTGATTGCAGCCTGCTAAAAATCAACCAGAATAGTTTTGAGGTGCACATACAGTTCTATGGAACTGCACTTATCCAGCAAGGTATGGAACAGTTCCTCATATGTATCCTGGGTGTTGCATTTTAGCAGGGCATATGCTATGCCAACAATCGTGGATCCAAGGGGGACCCGGGTGACGTATAACTGAAGAAATCCAGGTGGTGCCATAGCCAAGTTACCATTCATGAACCATGTGTTAGCTGTAGAGAACATACGCAGGGCAGGTGGGGATGCAAAACCTATTATCCTGGAATCTGACTCTTGGCCATTGTCATAGATCAGGAATGGTTCTGGTGTAGGGCCTGATGTTTGGCCCCATTCGTCTTCAATATTAAGCGGAAAAGGAGGGGCCTGGCTTTTTCGTACGCGTCGTATCATCTTTTTCACTTTTTCATGGTATCTTCCTCACCAGCTAACTGTCTGGCAGCAGCAGTTCGAGACTCCGTGAGCTTCAATGCTGTCATATGTCACTCAGCCATAAAAATGAGTACTTGACAGGACGCGATGGCTATGTTTTCGGCAGCATGCATTGTATGCTCCATTGGGAGTTGAGATATGTGCTGCCATCCAAATCTGTTTTTTGGAAGTTATCTGCTTGGTGTATATATAATCGTCAAGACAAACCTTCTGCTTCCTTCAGTTAGCAGTTATAATCTTCATGGTTGAACTTGGTTGAAATTAATTTCTGATATTGGGTGCCCTTTTTACCACCAATATTGCTAACATCTTATCTAAAGATAGGCCTATATTTGCAACATCCATAAACAAAACATAATATTCCCTCTCCAAATAATGGCTAAATATCGGTTGGCTAAGTGTCCGTTGCCTAACTGTCCGTTGGATAAATGTCCGGATGTCCCAATAGATACATATGTCACTAAACTAATTAATGTTCACCGCAATTTGCATGGCTGTCATGTTCCAACCTGTCTAGTTCAAAATTAAATTCTAAATATAATTTTGTGTACAACCTTTGCTATCTGACATGACGATATGAGTGGATAATCATTAATCACATAGATTATAATTCAATGCGTGATTTCTGTTACTATGCCATTGGTATTTATGCATGCTATCTTGTATCGAAAGTGAACTGTTTTATTTTATGGATTGGCCATTCGAGCAATGTTTACTACATGTACATATCTAGGGAAGTGTTAATCCTCTAATGTAGTGACATTATCTATTTAATAATATACATACATACATATATGCATAAAAGTAAAAATAATATTTCCAAAACCTTTGAAATATTCAGTGAAACCATCTAAATCTCAGTTGTTTAAAACGACACTTGCAAATTGCCCTTTATATCTATACTAAATCTTCATTTAAATCAATTCGCATTAAGATAACAGTTTAATTTTAAAATCTTGATTTAATCCATTGAAATCCACGCTACAAATCACCTACGAGTCAAGATGAATAATGAAGGCTTAGCTGTGTCATATCCTGATAAAGATTGTGTTAAATCCTTTTGGAAAGGCTCAATCGTTTAGCTGAAATACTAGTCTCAGTCTCCGTGTAATATGAAATAATACTCTGAAAGATTTCCTGTATTTACCATTAGTGAAAAATTATCATCTCTCGATAAACATGGTTCAAGCATCCTCCTTTTCAATAGTCTATTTGCGTTTGCTTTCATTAAAATGATATATTATCAATGTTAAAATAAACAAGTTGAATTTAAAATAGAACCTGGTTGCATGATGTGATTGCAATAAATGATGCAGGCATTGGCATAAAGGCATAAACCAAATGTTTCACTGCTAACTGACTTAGCTGACCAGGTGACATGAAGGATTAAGCCGGGGATATTTTTGTATTAATGTTGCATTGATATTGTTAACTCTAATCTCAGTTTGCACTTATCTCAGTCATGTATTTATCAATACCCGTGCATTCGTGACAAATACATTAATGGCTCCTTTGCTCTATGATGAATATTGATCTCGGAAATTTTAAAACAAATTCACGTCGTAAAAAGTCTGTTGTAGATTTTCATTTCAAGAACATACCCAAAACATTGCGTCTGGTTCTTACAAAGCAAGATCTAAACATTGTGGCATGTTTATATCGGTATTGCATGTACCGGGTGAATATTGATGAAGAATGACATTCATACTTATGTGAATTACATTGTATTCATGATTGTGATGATGATTGATGATTGATGTTTTACGGCCATTTTTGTGCACATGGTAGGCTAAATGGGCCGAGCGACCTCCAAAGGTAATGAGACGAAGTGAAAGACGAAACAATCTTCAGATATGCCCACGCCGGGTGTATTCATGATTGTAATCATGATTACTTTACAATGTAATAGTAATCGATTATATACAGAATGAATGTGGTCGTAATTCAGAATGAATGTGATCGTAATCATAGTATTCTCAATGTAATCGTAATCTATTACCTTGATCCTGTACTCGCCCCAATCCAAACTAATCACAAAGGCATTTATGGAAAGGGAAACATTTTAGTGGTCGTGTTTTACCTAACAAGTCCCTTTAATTCTGTTCACGGGACAGATTTACGCCATCACTTTTATTCGGAAGCGGTTCTGGTGGTAGATTAATATCAAGAGTTTATAGTTTATATGGAGATGTATGTGTCAAATTAGATTACAATTCGAAATTGTATTATATATTTATAATCTTGGACGGTGTGCTAGTAGGGGCCTTTCTTAGCCAATATCTATCTGCGTTTTTTTGTTGCTTGTTTTGTATTCTGATGACACGGTCATAGCATTGAGCGGGTTGCAAGAACTACAGAAGTCATTCGAGGTAGTACACGAATATTTCAGTGAATATGAATGAATGGTATTAATTTATTAAAATCAAATGATCCAGTGCTCAGATCTAGATACGTCTTGAGGCAAAACAGACGATGGTCGAATGCTCACCGGACAATTGCCTACTGGACAAATGCTCCCAAAATAAAGTGGAAAAAAATAAAATAAAAAATAAATAAATAACTGAAAAAAGGAAAGAAATAAACAACAAAATTAAACGAATTCTTTTCATTTATTTACATTCCTAGTCATGATTTATATGGCTTCTAAAGGGTCCCGTTAAATATCAATTATAAGTAACTTTAATTGGTAATGTACGACTTTATTTGGAGGTCCGTTGACAAAAATAATAATATTGGTAGTATTGGCAATGTAATATTTGAAAATGTTGACATGATGCCTTAATACGGTGGGCATTTGTCAATAAGTACTTGATATTGCTACATAGGAAATAATCTTATAAATTATTGTAATCTGTCTAAATATATCGAGGAAGATATATAAATTAGACCGCACAATATTTTATTATTAATTCAATATTTATTGTTTACTTGTGCAAAAGTTGGAGGGATGTAATGTTATTTTGACCCTCGTTAATTGCGTGTAGGGTATGTGGAGGTAGTGACTAAGATTAGCCAACGATTCACCCTATACACTAACTAACACTACGAGGTATATAATACGATAAAGCTCGTTGATAGTTAATGGCTGTAAATAGTGGCTCCATGACAAAACCCCACTCGGACAAAACCCCATTAGACAAAACTTCAACCCGGATAGAACTCCACTCACTCTAATACATATACCAATAGTATAGCCATTGGTTCTTCTTGTGTAATATTTGAACCATTAGAACTTTAGAACCATTACATTCACGATTGATTGAAAGAATATACTTCGAATAACATAACACATGTATTCAAAGCTTGGCCCATTAATTGTATGAAACATAGTTTACGTAAATAATATTTATTTTCTCACCTTTACATTGTTTTATGATAACAGATCTTATTGGAAAATAAAATTGCCACTTAAAGTATATTTACAGTGAAATGAAATTAAACATACGCACATAAGGTTGGGGGGGGGGGTGATTTCGGATTCTGTGCCTATCCGTAATTACATTTTGAATTATTATTTTAATTGTGAAAAATCAATATGTTTTAGATCAATTACTATTATCCTTTTCTCTGTTATCACTGATGTGATGGAATAAAAAAAAATTGTGGCCTGAAGCAAACCGACGATAACAGTAAACGTGTAGAAACATCAAATATCCAAACGATATTATCAATATTTACAAATACATTATAATTACCATAAAAACCCCAGATTAAATCCAATTAATTAAGTTTTCTATCAGTTTGTGGCTGGTGTCACTTAGTTGGTGTTATTTAGTGGATGGTACCATTTATTAGCTATATAAGTGTATATTCATTGGACCATGATACTTGGTGAACTAGACATTATTGTTTCAATGTTTTATCAGTGGAGTAGCGTCGGTTTTGGTCATTGTAATGGCCCAGTTACAATGAAACAACAATACGATGACTCGATATATTTTATTCTCTTCGCGAGTTCTGAAGATTAACTTAAAATATATAACAATTTATGGAGAAAAAGTGTTAGTGCTTGATACCTAAACATACAACTAATAAGCTAAGAATATAATAATAAGGGCTATTTACTGAGTCAATAGATAGATAAGAAGAACAAGTGTCACATATACATTACGAATATATTCTTACCATATCTTAGACCCCTATATTGTGATGCAAATTCATCAAAATTCGATAAGCGTCTGCCATTAGCGTTTATCAAGCCACCACGGGCTTCCTTAATTTACACAATGTTTTCACCGTGCGCAAAAAACAGAAATGGCTACTATTGTGCAAAAAACCTGAAATGGCCACTACAGTCGCTCTGTGCGGCAGCAAAATCCCCCCCCCTTCCTTAACGTAACACACCTTCGACTGCACTAAATACACATATATGAAATATTTACCTGGGCGGGTCGGCGCGTCTACAAATGGCGCCAACTTTCAAAATTCACAAGAAAGTAATCCAGTTAAAGTATTGTTGGCCCTTCAATACAGCCGCCCTGAGCTGTCCGCTCACCAAGCAGACCATATGCTATGCCAATGTATTTTATATCTAATCTAGTCTAATGTCTGCGACGGGTTGGTGCACTGTGTAATGAGGTCTGACTGATCCTTAAACAATTTTAAATAATAATAATAATAATAATAATAGCAACAAAAACAACAACAACAACAACACCGTTAATTATCAGAATAATTTTAATAATAATAATAATAATAATAATAATAATAAGCCTATTTTAGTATTGAATACAACGACACGGGAATGATCTGGAAAAGTATAAGAATTGTGGGGCGAGACTTTTAAATCATATCCTTTTGGCACACGACATACGACGAATGTTGTGTACATGTTAATCTAAGTGTGAGAAAATAATATAACACTAAAGCAATATGGTGAAATGAAAACTGAAAACCACTTTATTCATCAGCATCGTCCAGTAGAGCGGAGACCTTGATAATTTTCGGTCATAACGTTCACGACTTTCATCTTCATCATGACGTTGACAACTTTCATCTTGATCATAACGTCCTCGTCCTGTTATTATTAACGACTTTATTGCTGTAATCTGATGACGTAATATTACGCTTAGTGACCCCTTGAGCTATATTATTAATATATATTGAAGGATTTAATTATTTGTTTACGTACCATAGACTTACTGGGGTATTTTATTCTATTCAGATCGTAATGGACGGATTAATACGTAATATTTAAGGGTTACCATTATGCGGTGAATAATTCGGGGCACGCGCACAATCATGCACGCATGTACACATGCATTAACACGTACACACACAGAGAGAGAGAGAGAGAGAGAGAGAGAGCACACGAGATAGATTATAACACATTTTATGTTACTCTCATGAGCTCACAAACAGCACCAACCATCTTGCGAGGCCATAGATATCTATTGATTGTTTCTCTCTCTCTCTCTCTCTCTCTGTGTGTGTGTGCGTGCGTGTGTGTGACCTATATATATATATTTATTGACCGGCCTATATACCGTCAGCCCAGCTGGGCCCGGCCTAGAGGGCTCAGCCTGAGAGTGCCCAGCCGAGGACGAGAGCCACCCCTCATAGCCCTTGGATCAGCGGCAATATTAACAGTAATGTTACCGCCTACTAGCCCAGCCACTAGAGGCTATAACAACAGGCCATGGTACTGAACACGGCCCACACCAGGGGGAGCCACATCTCGGAGGTGCCACATACAGAAGGAGCCACACGGCGGAAAAACCACACAGACCGATGTAGTACTGGAATCGCGAAGATGTTATTCTGACGTCACCAGACGTACACTGTGTATGCGTTAGAATATTGAAGAATAAATGCTGAGATAACGGTCTACGCCTACAGTTTTCGTGACGGATTTACCATCACAGCAACAAAACGTGTTTTCACGGACAGACAACCAGACAGACAACCAGATAGTCAACCGAACAGACAACTAGACCGGCAACCAGACAGACAACCTACTGTCCGGCACCATTATCAGCTGTCTTATAACTATAGCCATAATCGAGTAAACAAGGAGAGTTCACCGGAAACGGAAGTGCCGTGTTAGAAGAAGAAAAAAATGGCTGACTGAGGCGTGTCTTTGGAGGTAAATATGATGGAATTATTGATATTAATATCGATTATTCGGCATTATCAGGCTAACTAACATATTAGGAAGTCATTTGTTAATAATAATAACATTATTAGGGCTACGCAGACGATATCCTTGTCCATTTTGTATTCCGCCCCAGCTCATGGCTTATAAAGATGTCGTCCTAGTACATGATCACGTGACCAACATGGCGGCTTTAGGCCATAGAACATTACAATCTTTCGTGTTGTCTGTTGTCGCAGTAATGTCGTCTGAAATACATTGCTCCGATAGCGAATTAAGTGATTTATGATCACCGTGCAAAATAAATTACTTCGGTGCATGCAGACTGAACCCCCCCCCCCCGGGACGTTCAGCTATCCGCCATCTGTCACATCACAGATGGCGAGGGCGAAACAATGGCGAGCGTGCGACGTTAACAATGACGTTCCCATGACAACGGCGTTAGCGACAGAATGAAGCCGTAGTCTGGTCGTCATTTTGTTGGATTTTATAACAATTATGTCTGAAATCTATTCCCCCTCACAAGCCCGCCATTTTGGATGACGTCATAGTCCAAAATGGCCACTATTTATAGAGAGCATTAGCTGGTGGGCATTAGGTGAGTCATTGTGGTATTAATATAGGATGTGAGAGGGTTGGAACTAGTCCATAGAGCTAGGTGGTACTATAATGTAGAGTAATATTAAGACTATTGATTACCGTGAGCAGACATATTGATCTCAGATATGGCGACTGTCGGGCCGATGTCTATTTGGCCATTAATGGCGTGATAATGGTGGTCTATGAGATAGGAGGTCTCATTATTGATGATGATGATGATGATAATGATGATGATGTATTTTGGGTGAATGTTGTTTTACCACGCAATGAAATATGGTAACCAATGGCAACGGTATATCTAGGTCATCGGTTCTAAATAACAATAATATCATTAAACACTCTTATCTCTTTCTCTCTCTGTGTATGTATGTGTGTGCAAGTGTTTGTGTGTTTCTGTGTGAATGTCTGGTGTGTTTGAGTGTGTGCGTGCGTGTGTGTGAGTAAGTATTTATGTGTGTGCGTGTGTGTGTGAGAGAGTGTGTGTTTAGAATCTCTCTCTTTCTATCCCTCCCTCTCTCTGTTATAACACATAATGTTCGGGATGTTCAGGACCTATCCGGATATTTATTTAACCATAAACAAGATCCTGATGGTAGGATTCGCTTAGACTTTGTAAGTTTCAGTAGGAAAAATGCCGCTGTGTCTGATGAATTGTTGACGCGTTAAAATCACGATTTTATGTTTCATACTAGGAATGTGTTTTTACTGAACACACACACACACACACACACACACACACACACACACACACACACACACACACACACACACAACACACACACACACACACACACACACACATATAATATAGTTGCTATTGGGTTGAGTCGTGTTATATCGCTGCTATTAGTATTAATCTGAATTTATTCTGATTTATGCTTATATTATTCACACATTATTCATACTGTGTATTAATATTTTATTTCTCCATTTTAGGTTTAATCTTTCTTGGCCGTAGTGTTCGACACAAAGCCTGGTTTTGTTTTAATCATAGTTTCTTTTTTTATATTTAGATTATCCTCTTTGGGATTATTTTAGAATTTTTTTTCTTTCATTTTTTTTCTAATTTTACCGGTAATTAATTATACTTACAATTATTTTTTTTTTAAATCAGTTTGGAGTTAATTGTTGTTTGAATGAAATTATAACACCTGTGCCAGCGCCTTAACTATCTTTATAAAACATATATATATATATATATATATATATATATATAGGGGTGTGTGTGTGTGTGTGTGTTTGTGTGTGTACGTACGTACGTACGCACCACCTTACCATGACCCACTTTAACAATATTTACATTATTCTTCATTCCAGACGACAAGATGGCCGTACCAAGGATAAATATAAAAAATATCGACTACTTCAAGTTCAAGAAGTTGGTAATAGATGGCGCTAGAGACGACTACAACAGCTGCAGTAAGGAGGTGAAGGCGCTCTGCGACTGCGTCCAGACGCTCAACTTCCGGGATGAGGAGTTCGACGACGTCACCGACCGGGCGAGATTCAGCGAGATCTGCGCCTACTATCGCCAAATCATGGCCAGCAAGAGAATAGAGGCGACGGACATGCGCATTAAGAGCGGTTGGTGGGGCGATCACAAAAATGCGTACTCGGCCGGCAAGATCAAAGCGTCGATCCTGAAGGATTTGTTGCTGAAGAAGAGCAAAGAGTGGACCGAGCGACACGGAGGACTGTTGGAGAAGGTCAGCGATACCGAGCTCCAGAACAAGATCGAAGGCCGAGGACTTTACGTCCTCAAACACAAAGACCATCAGTGTTTCCAATATGTCGGCCGGGCTGATAAAATCTTCGCCAGATTCTCCGAGAAGCTGAGGGCTGCTTTCGAGTCTAATCTCGAGGAGCCGCTAGCGGCGCTCGTTGTCATCTCCATGGCAACCGATTGGGATTTTTATTTCATTCCCGTCTCAACCAATGGTAGGTTACTCTCTCTCTCTCTCTCTCTCCCACACTCTATATCTCTCTCTCTCAGACACACACTCTCTCTCTCCCCTCTCTCTCTCTGTGTGTCCCTCTCTCTCTCTCTCTGTGTGTGACACACTCAGACACACACACACACACCCTAAAACACACACACACACTCTCTCTCTCTCTCTCTGTGTATCTATCTATCTATCTATCTATCTATCTATCTATATATATATATATATATATATATATATATATATCTCTCTCTCTCTCTCTTCTCTGTGTGTGTGTGTATGTGTGTGCATGTGTGTGTGTACTTACGCACACAAACAATATGTGCCTTAATTCGGTTACCAGTTTTAGGTAACATAATTATTGTTGAAAACTCAAGTTATCATTTTAGAGTAAACATTTACTTGCCAATAAAGTCTAAGAGGATCCGTGTTTACCAAAATGTAAACATAATTTATATATAAGTGTCTGCCTTAGCGCTAAACAATCCTGTTATAACAATTATCATGCCGCTAGTCCATAATATGCAGAATATGTGAGATTTCTACCATTTCGACCAAGTTTTGGGACTATGTTTTATGACAACATACTTGGCCTTTACTACAGAACATTAGAATAATTTATAGCAAAAATATCCGATAAACTGAACTATTGTTGATAGTTTTGTTTGGCTAAACATTGTTAGCTAGAACTATAGCTCAGTGGTGAATACCAGATGTTCTCTGTATTATTGCTTCTTTATATTGATAAAGATTAATGTTTTACGACCACTTTTGCGCATATGGTAGGCTAAATCGGCCGAGCCACCTCCAAAAGTACTGAAGCGAAGTCAAGGATGAAACACCCCTCAGATATGCCAAGGCCGAGATTCGAACACGGTTGGTAGTGATCTGTCATCCAACACGCTACCGTTAGACCACGGAGGTGCCCTATTACTTCTTTATAGGGATATCGTTGTGTTAGCCTCTCAGCTGGAGATCGGTTGTATAGTACATACCCAACTCAGCGCCCTGGGAAGGATACCATTCGAACCCGTTACCCGAGATACCCGTGAGCTGTTTGTGTGATACCCATGAGTTGTCTGTGAGAAATCTCTGAGCTGTCTGTGAGATATCTGTGAGTTGTCTGTGAGACCTATCTGTGAGGTGTGTTAGAAGAGATGTTACACAAGTTACAGCATTAGTATAACTGTTGGTGATAGAGTTGATCTTACCCTAGTTATACAAGGCGACAAGCCTAGCACAGTAGTTAGAGTACTGCGCTCTAAATCTCCAGGATGTGGCTTCGAATCCGGCTTATATCTGTTTCCGTATACACTCACCCTTCGGCCATATGTCTGAGAGATGACCAACTTTCAAACTAAATATTGCAATACGACAAACAACAACAAACAATAACAAACAACAACAACAAACAATAACAAACAACAAAAACAAACAACAACAACAAACAACAACAACAATAACTACGCTAGTTATAGTGTTATATCACTAGAACCAGCTATAATATATTACAATATATGGTCAACATATTACAATATATGGTCAACATATTACGATATATGGCCAACATATTACAATATATAGTCAACATGTTACAATATGTAATCAACATAAAATTATATAGTCAACATATTACAATATATAGTCAACATGTTACAGTATAGATTCAACATGTTATGTTATGTAATCAACAAATAACAGTAAATAGTCAACATACAGCAATATGTTGTCAACTTGTACCAATATAGAGTCAACATATAACAATATATGGCCAACGTGTATCAGTATAGAGTCAACATGCAACAATATATCGTCAATGTGTACCAATATACAGTTAACATACATCAATATATGGTCAACGTGTATCAACATAGAGTCAACATACCATAATATATGGTCAACGTGTATCAATATAGAGTCAACATACAACAGTTAATACTAGATCAATAATATAGAAGTATATAGTCACGGTTCAGTAATAATTAATGGGGGATTAAATCTCTGGATTTTTTAATGGTCCATGTGGTAATAGCTGTATAACTATTATATACGCCATTGATGACAAATTCGGCGTGTCAGTATGTATATGGCTGTCCGTATGTTATTAATCTAACAACACTGGCAGTTGCCCTGGTTCGTCGTAACCGAAAATTGGTCTGATTATGAGTACCGCTGAGCGGAGCTTGATTGTATAGAAATATATTAACTCTAAAACATGTGTGAGATGATTTTACACACACACGCACGCACGCATATATATATATATATATATATATATATATATACGCACACAAACACACACACACACACACACACACACAAACACACACACACACAGATCTATTTTTAAATCACAGACAAACATGTTTTATAAATATCGTTCTCATCTTCTCTTCCAGATGATGATCGAGTATTACGTATCCTGGAGAATGATTTGATCCTGAAGCACGACTCAATATGGCCGCACGGTCTTAACTTCCGATTACATATCGACTCCCTAATTGAGGTGTCCGAGTTCCGGAAGTCGTGCTTACGTCATCACTGGCCGCCGGAGTCCGAGACGGTTGAGGGAAATTTTCTGAATCTGGGCAAGCTACGGGATCAGATAGCGACACTACCGCCCTCGCCCGTCGAAGCCACACCCCCGCCCACTCCCAAGGGCAAGAAAGCCAAGGTCAAGCCCAACATGCTGCCCCCTCCATCGCCGCCGCCATTTTGTTTCGGAGATATAGAGATGGACGTATCGCCGCCGGAGCCGGAAGACGATCCAGAACGACCTGGATCTGGGATGTCCAACGCCACCTACGTCGTGTCGACGGTGAGACAAAGTCCGACCTACTCCGAGTCGACTCTCGTCAAAACGCCTCCCCCAATCAGAAAACCGATACCGATACGAGCGACACCTAGACCGACTTCCGGTGGTAAGCGTTCAGCAGCAGCGCCGCGTCCCATCGAGCGACCTATGTCGGGTAAAACTCCGGTCAGACCAACTTCGGCACGCGAGAGACCGACGACGCCGAGGCGAGGAAAACCAGGTCAAGGTCAAACGCCCAGACGACCCCTGTCCGGGTCTCCGGAGCCGGGCTATGACGCGACGTGGGTGGACGACGAAGATCCCGGATCGGTCAGTCAGGACGAGAGTACCGGATCCATGGATCGCAGCCACTCTACGACGTCGCTGTCGTCGACGGATGGCAGACATCCGGTGTCGCCGGAACACGCGAACCGGAAGTCACCGGCACCGCGCGGCGGTAAGCCGGTAGCGAGGCCAACGACGTTATTTAAAAACAAACAGGATCGTTCGCGACTACCTATGGCGACACCTCGCAGATCAACTCGGAACTAAACTATCTAATCTACTTAATGATAAACATCCCGATGATTGTCTTTATTGAATTTTCCTTCACAGAGCACAGAAAATTAATTAAACAATAGACACTTTATGGTCACATTTAGACGCCATCTTCAGGCTTAGCATTAGAGGTTCTTTCTTGAGGTCACGTCTAGAGGTCAAACAGAGCTGTCATCTTTAGAGATTATTATTATTATTATTATACCAAACTTATAAGGCGCTCTTTTAATACTTAAAGCCTCTTCAAAGGCGCTGAGATGCATCTCTTTACTTATTTACATACTAAGTAATAATCGGACTTAAAACTCATCGACCGTTCATTGACGCCTGCCATTACAGCTGTTACGACCTGTGTCATAACAGCTGATATGGATCGAATCTCAACGGCTGTTGCCGCTTCACGTAATCGCCCATCTCGACTATAAAAACGACGTAATCCTTTACACGGTAGGAACAATCAACTTCACAGTTTGTGATGGTTAATTGGATGACGTTAAACAAATCTATTCCCTTTCATCTTCCCGCTGAGAGATTGTTGTTATCTCTGTGTGTCTAAGTCGGCGAAGCTTTTCGGTGTGGACGCGTCTCCGTTTTTTCTGCGGCCTATCGGCATCATAACGTTCATATTATGGCTTACCGGCAGGGTTTGTTGTCATAACGCGCCGGGCTTACATTGTGATAATTGGCGCCCAGGTGCCAAACGTGTGATGTTCCATTGATGTATATCTAGTTGACATAATCACGTAACGATCTAGTCAGATAATGAGTCATTTGTTTGTTTATATATATATTTTAATTATAGTATTCCCTGTTAATTGGTTAATTTGTTGCCCGTGTTAATCCGTTCGTATCGCGTGTACGTGTTAGTTTCGGGTGATCGTGAATTAATCTTCGAATATACCCATATACCGGCTAGCTTATACTATATTATATGGGTGCATGTGCTTGTATGTGCACACTTATTTATACCTGCGTGCATGAATGTTTATAATAATTGATATATTTTCATCGTTGCTATGGCTATGATTGTTGGTGCTGGGTTAACCTTGGTTCCTAAGAAGTCTTTCCCTTATAATATATACTAAGTTTGCTTTGTTATTATGATAAGGTATTTTCCTTACAACATCGTATAACAATAAGTTGTCGATGTTAGCCTAACTTGTTATTGTCTCTAAGTTATTGGACTGGTGTCTGTACTTGACATCAAGGTCACAGATAATGTGTATTAATATAATGTTGTATGGCTTATGCTTGGCATGATAGAGGAGTGTATCGTATGATGCTAATGGTGTATATGGTATATTGAAAAATATATGTATTGTTTGAAAGACACGCAGATAGGGAAGTATGATGTTTATGTTTATAGATGGCTTGTATGGTTTACTGATAGAGGTATGTATGATATATCGATTTAGGCATGTATGATTTGTATTGTGTATGGATATATTGATGTATGATGTGGTTGTTGTACTGGGGTAGATGTGTATGATTTTGTATGATGTACTGATATAAGTGTCTGCGATTTTGTATGACACACTGATATAAATGAGTATGGGTTGTATTCGTATTGATATAAGTAAGCGCTGTTTTTATATGATGTACTCATATAAGTGTGTATGTTTTTTTGTATGGTATGTTGATATAGATGTATATAGTATGTACAGTGCACTGGTACACATGACCTAGTAATGGCTAAAGCTGACTGTCTTTATTGGTAATGAGATGACGTCATGTTATTTGTCAAAAGACACACAATAAATTCTGTGACAGAATAAAAACTGGATTTATGAACACACACACACACACACACACACACACACACACACACACACACACACACACACACACACACACACACACACACACACACACACACATGAAAGAATCGGCTTAAATGCTCTAATGATACAGAAATATAACTAGATTGTGGCTAGCAGATCATAAATTCTAGATGACAATTTGTACAACATATATACAATATACGCCAAATGACAGATAACACTAGCGCCATCTAGTAGCAAAGTAGTACCATCCAATGTGAGCCCCACTCTGCAGGGAAGATTATATATAACACTTATGACATTTATTGCACTTAAAACAGGCTGAATCTACTTACAATGTTTATTACATTTATTATGATACTTAATACTTAGATAGTAATAGCACTTACAACACACATATTACATAAGCTACACCTGTACTACATACGATTTTTCGGGACTAATAAAAACACTGCGTCAGTGTCGGATTTGGACTTGGTCTAAACTCTATCAATCTTGAAGGTGTTTTCTTAAAACGTTACACCAGAAAGTTTAACAAGAGTACCAGCTTCTAAGTGTTCTCTTCATTGAAAACCTGAAATGATTGATTAAGGTTACTATTGAATACATATTTGTTTAGGCAGAAAGTGACTGCCCTTTCTATAACTTTAGATAAAAATGTAAGATTTGAAACAGGTCTGTAATTGTTTAGAATATTACAGTCCATAGTGTTTTTTTATTAATGGTTTTACAAGGGCAGCTTTCATGGATCTTGGGAAAACACCCAGAGATAATGATTTATTAACTATGTTTGTAACTGGCCCTATCAGAACATGTAGACAATCTTTCACAAGCCATTTAGGCATGGGATTAAGGGAAAAGGAAGTATCAGTCTTTGTAAAAGACTCAGATGTATCCATTATGGACATGTGGGACACTTCTACCAATGGCTTACCCTGTGATAAGGTGCTGGAATGGAACCCACTCTGTCTATTTAATATTTTTGAGAGAAGAAGTTATTAAACAATGGGCCATATCCTTATCTGAGTTGATAACATTTGGGAGGACAGTCTGACTTTTAGGTAATACTTTATTCACAACACTGGAAATAGTTCTTTGATTTCCCTTGGATGCTTTGATCTTTTTATTGTAGTTTTATTATATTCTGATTTAGCAGAGGCAAGGGTATTTTTAACCAGAATTTTACTGACCGTAAACATTTCATAATAAATACATGAACCGGTCCTGATCCACAACCACTCACAATACCTTCTGTGTCTCTTTGGTTGTGGGACACACAGCTGTATTTAGTTTAGTTTAAGCCTAAATACGACATTGCATTTTCACTTATAATAATGAGATTTATCCTCCCATTTTTTATATATATATATATATATATATATATATATATATATATATATATATATGGCCAATATCAAAGAGCAATTATTGCCATATAGTACAGGGATCCAGTCTTTTGCCTCTTTGGTCTTTTGCCCGTTTATGCCATCGGCCTCTACTCTGGGAACATTCCCATCTGATTGTTGACTCGTTTTAAGACTTTTTAGTGTAAGTATAGCCTTCATTACACACTTTCACACCATCTCTGTTACTTGTTAATACCTCCATGATTGCCAATATAGATTTATGATGTGCTCAGAACTATCAGCACTATCTGTAGGGTTTCAATTTCTTAACTACTAAAAACTGTCATTTGAGATCTGCTTGCTTCAAAGAAATATCTATCTACATGTATATATTATAGCATTAATCACTGGCTTCATTTTGTTATTTTTTGTGTCACTATTCTCTTTATTCTTTGTCTGTCATCAACAATTGCAATTATGATGATCCCTTGATCAGAAAGATGAATGGGAACAAACCCGAGTGTAAAACATAAGGGGAGTTTCTTAGTTCCAGTGAGAGTGTGTCCTCAATTACAATTGATATATGTACAATGAAACATTAGTTGTATTGCATCTATATATTGCATTAAAATTATCTTGTAAAAGACATTTACCAATTTATGTATTATCTTTATTATTTAAAATTAATCATATACTTATTTATTTTTCTTAATCATTTGTTATGAACCGTAGCAAATTAAAAATATAACACAACAAAATAAGTTTACTGTACATTGATCAAACTTTTTAAAGCGATGTGACAAAGACCAATGGGCAAAGACCAGGTAGGGAATTAACGATGGGGCAAAAGACCTAAGGGCAAAAGACCTGGGGAGGGGGGGGGAACTCCTGGACCCATAGCACAGACGTTTTTGTCGAAGTGGATGGGTAACCGACCATCGTAACCGTGTTCCTCAGCGGTATAGATCCGAGTACTCAACACGCACGTGCTGGCTCCCGAATCCGGTATCTCTATCTTTGTTAAAAATGGCGGCTGGGCATAATACAGTTTTATTAAAAGGAATTTTATATAATAAATATTACCGTAGGCCTATAACGTAATAAACCTGTGTATATAATAAGGCGATCCCGTATATGAGACGTGGTCAATATATCAGTCAATATCACGTGAAACGGGCTAACTGAAATATAAGACGAGATAGACTGGATAGCTTTCAGCGAGACTAGTTTATAGTTTGAGCAGTTGAGCAACACTGTTCTGGTTAATGTCTATTATAAAAATTAATATCATTTTTAGAGAGAAAAAATGCCTGCCGACATGAATCATCTGTCATCAATAAAAGTGAATATTTTGTTATATATATATATATATATATATATATATATATATGTGTGTGTGTGTGTGTGTGTGTGTGCGTGTGCGTGTGAGAAAATACTATTTACTACAAATTATTATATGATCAGACACTATATTCGCATTGTATCAAATACACAAGTTAACGTTGTGATGGGACGGCATTAGAGACGGGGGAGAGGGAAAGTTTTATTCTGATGACGGTCTTGGGGGAGGGATATTTGATTACACGTGGCTTTTGATACTTTATTAACCCCAACAATCACTATATTTAATCTATCATCGATCGCACGATTAACACGGTCATGATCGCCACCTAAAGGTCCTGACATCCTATCAATCAATTTACAAATTACCAAAAACATGTCACAGTTAGTGTGTGGCGGTAATAGCGAGGGGAGGGGGTATTTATATGACAATGTACGTTATTCGTATGGCGTAAGCATTGGCGATGGCTGAATAAAAAGCTTTTTTTTTACTATTTGGGAGCATTATCATGGCAGAAAATCGTGTCGTTATCAAGGCAGAAGTACTTCAATGTCGACTGACTCGTGTATAAGACGAGTAGTGAAAAACCGCTCCCCGGTAGGAATTAAAACCTCTTCTTATACACAAGGGTATATATGGTAAAAGTCCTACATTTAGTCATCGATAATCGCTAGATCTGAGACAAAAGAAAACATGAAACACGGGAAATGTCTATAAAGAAAATGTTCGGACCCTTAACAATGGTAAACACCGTTATGTGTTCGAGAACAAAGGGCATCACTGCTGAGTGCTCGGATCTTTATATCGGCTTCCGGTCCACGCCCGAGTACCAGAAAAACGCACAGTTGGCGCATATTGAGTGTTCGGACCTGTTAGCGCCAGCGAACACAGTTCTGATGTTCGGCTAAGCGACAACGTCCTTTTTTGGTATCGAAAGGACGATAATACATGTAATTTACATTTAATCAACAAAGTCAGAGAAATACGTCATAAACCATGCAAACTATACTTCAATATGTTCTTGATCTGTGGCGTGTCTTTTGTGCGAAGTTATTTCGAACTTAGCGTTATTTCAGCGCATGCGTATCGTCATGTGGTGTTCTTATTGTTCAGAACAAGCATGAGCGATAAAACAGTTATACTGAATATCATTGAAATGTATATTTAGAAACAAGGTCCAATCACTAGCTTGGCTTTATTTCAACTCATAACAATATCGTTCATAATATACAAATTATATTTCCATAACATAAGAGGTAGATCATTCGAATTACATCAATTTAGCATTTTTAAATTGTTGTCAAAAAATTTACATATTAGTTTTAGTACAGTATAAACACAAATTTTTGGAAATTTAAATGTGAAGTAAGATTGTTATTGATGATATGTCAAATTTATGTTATTGATAATAGCTATATCATTTATAACAAACTTAGGGACAATCTCCACATATTGATAAAACTTCTCTAACAATATTTAACATAGGGGCCATCTCCACATGTTGATGAAACATCATCAATAATATTTAACATAGGGACCATTTCAACATGTTGATAACATTTCTTTAACAATATTTAATATAAGGACCATATCAACATTTTGATAAAACTTCTCCAACAATATTTAACAAAGGAACCATCTTCAACACGTTGATAAAACATCTCCAACAATATATAGCACTGTTAACAATATTCTGGTAAAGGTTTCACGAAATCTTCCTTACCTAACAACCAATATGTCGTCAACTTGCCTTTTCCCTGAGGACAAAAATTAAAAGAGAAATGACATAGAATCAATACAACATTGAGCTAATGCATAACATATTATTATACAAATAGTTATAATAGTTTAACAGTGTTCGAACCCCGGGGATAGCTGGCGTGACAAGCGACGAGGATATACTCACAACTTGATGATAAAATGTAAATAAAACGAAAGGAATTCCTTTTTTCTATTACTGATCCCATATTTATTGTTTTAAGTTATAGTTCGGGGCACCTCCGTTGTCTAACGGTAGCGTGTTGAACGACAGATCACTACCGCCCGTGTTCAAATCCCGGCGTGGGCATATCTGAAGGTTGTTTCATCTTTGACTTCACTTCATTATCTTGTATGTCTCAGTGATCCAGAGAGCTATGCCTGCAGGAGCTTTGACTTCTGTTGGGGGACACCCAAGTTGGACTGGTCAATGGGTAGAGGCTAGACTGATATGGACTAAGGGTGAGGTAACTCTAACAGAAACCTTGATTACTGAAGCCAGAGGTATTGATTGAGGGGCACCCTAACAGACCACAATATTATGTATCAACATATATTAACAACAAACCAAAACTAATATTTTATTGTTGACTCTATTTGAATTAGTAGCACAAAATGACCTCCGTGTGCCGAGCTACCGTAAATTTATTTCCATCCTTTTTTTGGAATGAGTAACATTTAAAATTTAATCGATTAAAATATGAACATTATTTAAATATTTATAATGAAAGGACGTCAACCAAAATTGGTCGGAATGTAACGTGGCTTCATTTTGTTCTAAACTAACGGCTAACTCAAATTATTAATTAATGAACATGACATGCTTTTAGTATTTGATTTAATGTACCTTAATCGTAACATGTGGTGAAGCTGACGTCGCTAATCTAAGGAGTTTAAAACTATTATAATTTTGGAGTTGGCTGTTATTTTATGTGGCTGGCTACCTCAATGCGGGAGACCCATATGATTTATAATCTACTACTAGACTACGGGGATTAATTGCCAACAAATTTAGGATCGACAATAGATGCCACACTCGGCGGAGAAAACCTTCCTAGCTACTGGGTTAGATGGAAAAAGAACCCCCTCCTACGATAATGCCATGACCGAAAGTTGAACCAGGTAGATCCCACACACCATGACCATGAACCATGAATTCCATCCTCCAGCCATCTAAGTGATAGAGGTGCTATACTTGATACTTTCATTTAGACTAAGATGTTTGACATTTTGCTTTTGTGGCATATAATACACGTCGGCATTGAAATAACAGAAAGACAAATAATAAAAATAAACAAATTTAAAATTTAGTTTAAACTAATCATTATTAGCAGATCTACAGCTATGGGGGAAGGGGAGTAGATACATAATGGAGCATAGAGGTCAAAGGGTAATCCGAAGTTAATAAAAACGAATACGATTAAATCATGCGAGTATAATATTCACTGTCTAAAACAAAAAACAAAACAAAAAACTACATTTTCTGAATATTTTAGGGTAATATTTTCACTGACGACCGTAACACTGATAATCTGTTACTGATTGTATTAAAAATGACGCTAAAATATTGTGAGCTGATTTGACTGATTCAATCGTCGCTAGCATGGGCCACTATTTTGTTTATACTATTAACAATATGTTAACATTTTTTGGATAATTATCTATAGTTACCTTGACCTCTATCTCTCCCCTCCTCTCTATGTCATATCCTCCTATCTCCTCTAGAAGGTCACTCGTCGATTTACTGAGATGGATACGTAATGCTAGAAATAGAGAGGCCATAATTACCGATAGATGTCGCCACTAGAGGGTTGTGTGGTAATATCGCGTTACGTTATTGGCTCCTAACCTGCTCCGTTAGACATCATTCTGGAGGCTGTATTAACTGTATCACCAAATAGGCAATATCTTGGCATCTTCAGACCTATAACACCAGCTACCACGTCTAGGGTTATATATATATATATATATATATATATATATATATATATATATATATATATATATATATATAATATAAAATAAAAATTATCTCCAGTTAGAGAAAAAAAGTAAAAAGTAAATCGAGATTTATTGATCAAGTGACCAGTAGCAGAGGGAGCCACAGATAAACCGTCGTTCTTTTGTTTTTATCTATATGTGCTGCCACCTATCAGATAGTGTCATCAAATCAGTGGGGGCACTAACGATTTCGCCAAAAATACCCCGAACAAGACGTCTACCATCGTCAAAATCGCCAGTAATGGTGTCACTATAGAGGTGTCTCCATAGGCTACGAAATGACGTTCTTAGCAACACAATAACAAAATCTAAACGATATTTACTACCAACGAACGATTGAGATAGAAAATGTCGTGGGAAAAGTCTAATACGATTCCATTCTGAGATATGACAAATTGCCAACACGACGAACGGGTTAGTGAGTACATTGTTATGGCTAAGGGAGGAACACAAGGGACATATTGTACAGACACAGTTATCACAATGCTTTATAGTGTATTGTATTGTATTATATTGTATTGCCTCTTTGGCCACGTAGGTAGAACGCGAGACTATTTATACCCATGGCTATGGTCATTCTGTGCGGGAGGTCGCCGGTTAGCGCCTTGGCCGTGACGCTATAGTAGGGGGAGGTTTTCATGCAACTAGGCAACTGGAAAGGTTTTCTCCACCGAACATGACATTTATTCTAAATTCTAAATTTATTTAGAATTAGTCTTCGTGGGGAAGCTGTAAATTACAGGCCATTTGAGTGTCCCTCATTTCAACCATATTATTATTATTATTATTATTATTATTATTATTATTATTATTATTTTTATTGTTGTATTGTACGTATGTGTATAACTTATCGTATATGTTTTGATTTAGAATTTTAGCCGCATTATTTTGTCAGTATAGTGTTATGAACCATGTTAATCTCGCCAGTGAGGGAGTGAGTGAGGGAGTGCCCCCTCCACGTTTAGTCACCTCGTCACACTTACGGGAAGACATAATGAACCAATTCTAAAATGCTAATCTACACGGTTTCAACTGCGGACCGAACTCCAGATTTATTGTATGTTACGACCACATTAACAAGTAGCTCCAGACTTTAACTTACTCAGTTACTGAGGTTTATATTCAGTAATAAACATATTATACTCATAGTGTATTGTCTAATAGTGTGTAAACTCATAGTGTATAGTCTAATAGTGTATAAACTCATAGTGTAGAGTCTAATAGTGTATAAACTCATAGGATATAGTCTAATAGTGTATAAACTCACAGTGCATAGATATTTAGACGATCATGACAGTTGGCAAGATAGAGTTCACTGGTTTGAATGATTAAAGATTTGTTTAATGATAGTACATTGTCGAAACGTTTCATATATGTAGGATTTATTTAGTTTTCGAACCCATAATAAAGCTGAGGTTAGCATCTGAGGTGTGGAAATGTTTCATATACAGGTTTCTTTTGGAGTACAGAAAATTACTGTTGAATGTAAACTGTGGTGTCAAAATAGTTATGATATGTGTGTAGTAAGTCACCACTGAACCACACGCACGTGTTGTTTGCTGTGAGCTGTGGTATCAAATGGTATGTGTTTTACGTGCTTCCGCTTTTTGTACGTAGCCTGCATGTAGCCGCTTTCCTGTGGGCGTGACATATTTGTCGCGTACGAAAAGCGAATTAGCTGGTTCCCACAGGCTGATGAGTAGACCAGACACATGCTTAGGTATACGCACACATCTATCAATATGTGGAGGTATGGAACATTTTATTTTTAGATTAATGTATGTATAGTTGTATTTGTATTTAGATTTATGGAGGTAGGTCTCGAAGGATGTTTAGATAAGTTGATGCTCTGTGCCTGTTGCCTCTTTATATGTAAACATATATATAAACACACACACACACACACACACACACACACACACACACACACACACACACACACACACACACAGACAGATAGACATACGCAAATCCAGGCGTGACTATGTCTAAAGGGTGTTTCATCGTTCACTTCGCCTAATTAACAATGGCCTATTTAGTCTGCCGTGTACACAAACGTGGTCGTAAAACATCAACATTAACCTTTCGCATTACCTGAATGTATCCCGATCCGCAGCCTGAGCTTAGTATCGGGCATGTGATTGATCCGAAATGAAGTTACACTGCTGAGCGTATCCAGAGCGAGGGATGCCACCTGGGCAGCATGGGTGTTCCCGTTTACAATTGGTACTCCACTAACTACCATATAAGCATCGTCTGTTGTCTCAACCTGTGACAAGATTATATATATATATATATATATATATATATATAATATTGTCGTAATATTAATAATAATGTATATTTAATAAAGCACCCTTATAAGAAGGAGCCATTCAAAGGCACTGTAAAAATAATACAAAGCCTGTATTACGGTCACCATTGGGACCAGTGATTTGTGGCTGTAATTGAGGGCTGGCCGCAGTACAAGACAACCCAAATTTAGCTTCTTTGGAAAGCTTGTTATTGATATTTGAGCCATGCCGGAATATTAGGTCTAGCACATGTTATAATCAAATTTTATTCATGGAAACATAATAAAAATAACATTAATATTGTGCAAGTACATCGCATTGTGATAGATGTGTACAAATTCGTAACATGATTGAGCTATTTTTCAACACGTCTACTTTTGGTTTGAGTGAAAGTTCATTTTGTTTTTGTAGCCATTTTCAAAGATTTAGTATTCGCGATTGCATTGCGTGTCCACTAAATATCTAAAAATATGATTCCATTACACAAATTGTGGTAGCATTTATATAGAAAGTGAGCCGCAAGTTGATGTATCTACGCATGTAATGACATAACAGTCAATGAACACAAACAGTGTGGCAGGGTGAGGCACGCTGATAATCAAAAGCAACTTATCTAATTCGGCAATTTACGTTTTTTCCCTATGTCTCTTCCAAACTAATTATCGTGTGACTTGCTGCGGTCAAGTAAAATTGAGATTGGCCGCGGGCGGTCAATTATATATGCTGATTGGCCGTTATTTAGGGCCTCGATTGACATTTGGAACTTCAAGTGTTGGCCGTAATACGCATTAGAGGCGTGACCGACATAGGCAACATAATTAGCATTGCGTTAAAAGGGCTGATGTTTGGAACCATGGAATCTGGCCGCATTATAGGCAATGACCGTGGTTCATGCGTGGCTGCAATGAGGCGTTGTACTGTAATATAATAATACCCCAAATATTATGTCTGTAAAAACCATGTAAGTGATTTAAAAGATAATTATTTATATGTGAAAGCGACATTGAACAGATGTGTTTTAAAACGGATTAAAAATCCCCAAGAGACAACGTATTTATAATATCTGGTGGCAACCTATTACATGAAGTGGGGTCTGCAATACTAAACGCCCAATCACCATATGACTTGAGCTGAGATACTAGCATGTAACAGGCATATATAGTGTTGTAGCATGTTGTACTATATTGTTGTATCATATTGTTGTAAGGGATTGTTATTTTAATCATATTGTTGTATCTTCTTGTATCTACTTGTTGTAGCATATTATTGTATCATATTTTTGTATCATATTATTGTATCACATAGGTGTATCATATTGATATATCTTCTTGTTGTATCATATTATTGTGTGACATTGTTGTATCATATTGTTGTATCACATTGTTGTATCACATTGTTTCATCACATTGTTGTATCCTCTTGTTATATCATATTGATGCATGGGATTGTTGTTTTTATTATATTGCTGTATTTACTTGTTGTTTCAAAATATTGTTGTATGATTTTGTTGTAACGTTTTCTGTATCAGATTATGGTATCAGATTGTTGTACCATCGTTTGTGTTAAACGAAGGTTATTGGGTGTCGATGTTTCATTAAGTAATTTTCATTAGATATATTGGGTATCCTTAGCATTCAAACATTTTCTCGATTTTACTCAAATATCTGGAAATAATTAAAATGAATGTAAAGGGCCATCTTAGTTTCAGGAACAAAGCAGACGATAATTAAAAATACAATGAACAACAAAAATGACGTGGGATACTATTTCAGTACTAACCTTATAGACGTCATAACTATCAATGATATTATCAAAAGTTGTATAAAGATCGTTAAGTAGATCAACAATCTCTAGAGGTGTACTTTGCGAAGCCAAATTAGCAAAACCAACGACATCAGAAAAATAGACGGTAGACTTGTCATAGTTCTTGGGGTGTATAACTCGACCTAGTTTAAGGTCTTCTGCTATTGGCCTAAATATAGGACGAGGTGAAAGTGTGTGAACTATTATATATGTAGAGGTATTTAGCAATGTCAACATAACAATATATATATATATATATATATATATATATATATATATATATATATATATATATAAAAGAGAGAGAGAGAGAGAGAGATAGAGAGAAAATTACAACTATGACAAAAAGATATACCAACTTTCCTACAGATATAACACATTAACGCAGATGCCATATACACATAAACCTACACATATAAGCATAGGCATACATATATAAATATGCACATGCATACATACATACATACATACATACATACATACAAATATACATAGTCATACATACATACATACATACATACATACATACATACATACATACATACAGATAGACAGATAGACAGATAGACAGACATACAGATAGACAAACAGACAGATAGACAGACAGACCCCTACTTCGGTAACATTTCATAAAGTAACTGATCTGTTTTTTTCTTTTCATCCTCCAACAATTGCGTCCTCTCGTAGACAATATCCTCAAGATGGTTGGCATATTGTTCCATCATCTGGATCATGTTATCCAGAATGTTGAACCGTCTGTAGGGAGTAGGATAGAGGAACGGAGATTACGGTAGCGGAATTTAGAGAAATGTAGAGCATCCAATTAAGGAGTAAAAAGATAGTTGGGAAATCGTGTATAACATCAGGTTGTAAATAAAGATACGGAGTCTTGTAGGGTAGTTTCTGGAGAATTATGACAGATAAAGATGGGTAGTCTTGTAGGGTATGGTCTGGAGAATTATGAGAGATAAAGATGGGTAGAATTGTGGGGTAGATTCTGAAGAATTATGGCAAATAAAGATGGGTAGACTTGTAGGGTAGATTCTGGAGAATTATGACAGATAAAGATAGGTAGTCTTGTGGGGTAGATTCTGGAGAATTATGAAAGATAAAAATGGGTGGTCTTGTGGGGTAGATTCTGAAGAATTATGACATATAGAGATGGGTAGTCGTGTGGTGTAGGATCTGGAGTATTACGATGAATAAAGTAGAATGCGGAAGGCAGAAGAAGGTTGGTATGACGGTATCCTGAATATTATGAGGGTTAGTATCCTGAATATCACGAAATCAAGTATCCTGAATACTCTGAGAGTACATGCCCTGGACCTTGTGAGAGTAAGTATCTAGAATATGGCGAGAGAATTAGAATATACGAGCTATTGTAGTAATTTGGTACACCTGAGATGGAAGACAGAGGCCGAGACAATGAGTAAGACAGTGAGTAAGATTGTGAGTAAAACAACGAATAAGAGCTAGTAAGACAGAGAGCAAGATAGAGTAAAGAGAAAGAGTAGGAAGATGATAGATGAAACAGAAAAGGAAAACTCGTGTTATCTAAATAGATCATCGACAAGACGGTTATCATTGTTTACTCTCCCTTATCTAATATACAGTCAGGACAGATAGGATGGGGAAAATAGGATAACTATGATGTCACAAGGAGACGGGGAAAAGTATATTTCATGATTAAACGAAGTTGTCAACATATGGGAGAATGGCTTGAGAAAATAGGGGGAGCCACCATCGTTTATATATATATATATATATATATATATATATATAAAGTTAGCAAGATGAGATATTGTGGGATTTAATTTCCACAAAATGTTGAAATTTGAGATAACAAGAGAATATTAGGTTTTTAACTAACTTATTGTTGTTAGCGGCCTTTAGGTCGCTTTTGACATCAGCAAATGTCGGTCTATCGTCTGCTACCTCCTGCCAGCATTTCTCCATTAACGCCACCATATAACTCGGGCAGGTGGCATCACCTACCCGTGGGCGATATAAAGGGCTCTGGCTGGTCTTTACCAGGTCAATAATCTCTGGGTACATCAGATAATATGGTAATATTATATAGTGGCGCGTATATATATATATATATATATATATATATATATATGTTGTGTGTGTGTGTATGTTTGTGTGCGTGTGTGTGCGTGTATGTTTGTGTGCGTGTGTGTGTGTGATTGTAAATAAATGTAACCTACAATGACATTGACAAACTCGTGTAAAACATTTACTTTATCAACTAACATTCATAACACCCATCGAAATATATACCATGTCAAAAGTCATACTTCACATCAAATGCTATGCCTACCCAATGTTATGTACCATATAACACGTGTTTTACCCATTTTGCTATATACCAGAAACCTATTAGTATATATTTCTAGCTGCATACCACATGAAATGTTATATCCATCAAGTATTATATACCATAACAAGTGTCATATGTGTCCAACATTATACACCACATCAGTTAGATACATTTTAACAAAAACAAGCTATAAAATGTCTTACCTATGAGGTATTACATTCTACCAAGTGTTACATCCTATCAAGTGTTATATTCTATCAAGTGTTATATTCTATCAAGTGTTATATTCTATCAAGTTTTATATTCTATCAAGTGTTATCTTTATCAAATGTTATATTCTATCAAGGGCTACATTCTATCAAGTGTTATATTCTATCAAGGGTTACATTCTATCAAGTGTTATATTCTATCGAGTGTTATATTCTATCAAGTGTTATATCCTATCAAGTGTTATATTCTATCAAGTGTTATACTCAACAAGTACTAAACCCATTAACTTTCCTACAGGTGTTACACCGACCAGGTGATATATTCAGCAATTATTAAAATCTATCAAGTATCACCTCAAAAACATTTTATGCTCATGATATGATATACTTACCAGATATTATACTCTTTCAAGTGTTATATGAATCAAGTGTTAAACAAATCAAATATAAAGGTTTCTGTTTTACTGCAAATTTTGCGTACAATGTAGGCTAAATGGGCCGAGCGACCACCAACGGCAATGAGGCGAATTGAAGGATGAAACACCCTTCTGACATAGCCCGGTCGTGGTTTGAACCCAGGTGCTATAGATCTGTGGCCAACCGCGCTACCGGGTAGGCCATGGAGGCGCTCCTGTTATACGGATCAGGTGTGATACGTCTGTCATACCTTATTTTGTATTATATCCATAAACTGTTATGGCACATCACTGCTGTAATCAGTCGAGTGTTACAGCCCATCAACGTCTTGTCCTATGAAGCGGGATCCCCCATTAAAGGTTTTATCATATTATAATATATCTTGTACCTTATGGATATCAGTTTCATCCACTGATAAGTCATCCAGAAGAGATACAGTTGTATCAGTTTACTGATATATAGATTTATGGAAGTATGGATTTCTTTGGATGTAAAGAGTTCCTAGTACTCTGAGCCAGTCTGTGCATCCTGATGAAGATTTGAATAGGTCGAAACCGGTCGCTGCTATTGGGTCCAGTCGTGTTGTATCGCTGCTACGAGTATGCATATGAATTCATTCCGATTTATGCTTATATTATTCATATATTATTCATACTGTGTAATAATATTTTAGTTTTCTATTTTAGGCTTAATTTTGATAGATTGTTTTGTGTCAATAATAGTTTACTTGTTTATATTTAGATTATCCTCTTCTGGATTATTTTAGTAAATTGTTTTTCCTTTCAATTGTTTTAAATATAAAAGTAATTAAATTATGACTGAATTGTTGTATGAATAAAAGCATAACATCTGTGCCACCGCCTTAAATATCTTTATAAAACGCACGCACGCATGCACGCATGCACGCATGCACACACACACACGCACGCACGCAAGCACGCGTACACACATCATACCTTTAGGCTCTATATCTGTTATCATACCGTAAGCCCGATCACGTATTGCAATCTCTTGTAATATAATACCGTAAGAGTACACATCACCAGCTTTACTGCCACCTGGCGGAGGGATACTGAGTCGTAATAATTCTGGCGCAGTCCACAAAAGGGCTGAAATGGAATGAAATGATGCACATATATATATATATATATATATATATATATATATGTGTGTGTGTGTGTGTGTGTGTTATTTTGCATATAATAAAGGCTGCGCTCAGGTTTTCGCGATGTTTATAATTCTTATAGAATTATGACCAAACGACTACTACCTAAATAGAAAAGAAATTATCGCTCCCCGAAACAAAGTCCCATAAAACATGAGTTAAGGATTGATGTAGGTCTATCCCGGGAACCAATCGAGATATCACCCCCCACACACACCCTACACCCAGTAGCCCATCCTAGGATACCCCCCCCCCAAGTCAATACTTACACCAGTATTGATCATCCGTCCATTGCGATTTTCTTCTCAGGTTATCTATGCCGTAATCTGTTATCATACACGTCCACCTGTTATCTATGACACAGTTAGAGCTCTTGAGGCGGCCATGATGCTCTACTGATGACTTGTGAAGATACTCCATGCCCTGAGGTCATCAAGTACAATATATAATAGCACGATCATCAGCATCAGCAGTATCAACGACATCATCAACAACACGGAAATGAATGTGAATATTTTGTACACACGGTAGGCTAAACGGGCCGAGCGACCTCCAAAGGCAATGAAGCGAAGTCAAAGATGAAACACCCTTCAGATATGCCCACGCCGAGATTCGAACTCAGGTGGTAGTGATCTGTGATCCAACGCGCTACCAGTTAGACCACGGAGACGCCCTCTACCCTCAGAGAACTCGACGGATACAATGTTCGGCAATTGTTTTAAACGGCCTGCTGCACCCATCCCAGTTCCATCTGATTGATGACGTCAGCAACGTGGCCGATTCTGTTGACCTTCCTCAAAGACATCACGCAATAAATGATTTATGATATTTAACTGATTACTAACAATCAGTTTAGGTAAGTACCTCATTTGATGTACCTCCATCATACATCCACTAAGTAAATGTAGTTGTAATATGTTTATATACGACTACTATTACTACTACTACTTCTACTACTACTGCTACTACTACTACTACTACTACGATTACTTCTAATACTACTTCTACTACGACTATTACTATTACTACTACTACTACTATTACGACTAATATTACTACAACTACTATTACAACAACAACAACAACAACTACTACTACTACTACTACTACTACTAGTATTACTTTTACTATTACTACTACTAATACTACGACGACGACTATTACTACAACTATTACTACTATTACTACCACTATTACAAATATTACGACTACTACTACTACTACTACTACTTCTACTACTGCTACTACTAGTACTACTGATGCTACTACAACAACAACAACTACTACTACAACTACTACTATTAATACCACTAATTAAAATAATTAATCAAGTCTTACCTTACAAATATCCATTGAGAAGGACAATTTAAAGTCATCACTAATTCTGACATCATCATTACTTAGGACATCCTGGAAATATTATAATAAATAACATTTAATATAATATAAATATGATATATTATGATAAATACATCAGTCAAAGCGAGATAAAGCAATGACAGATGAGTATATATATATATATATATATATATATATATATATATATATATATATATATATTAATAATATTAATAATAAAACATGTTAATATATTGGTTATATTTATTGTTTATTATTTATATTAATATTGTTTACTTACAGCCAGACTACCACGAGTACAGTATGACGTCACTAGCCGTCTTAGAGGCTCATCAACACAGACACCCATCAAAGTGTTAATGTTTTCATGATGTATATCTCTGGCCTGTATTTGGGGGGGGGGAGGGAGTATATTATTATATAATATATAGGTTAATATACGTATATGTCCATTTATATATAATAATACATTTACCTGTTTTAGGGCCAATCTCATTTCTCTGTTAAAGACTACCGTATCTTCTGTTATCTTGGTTAGACAAACAGCTACACCCTATCAGGGGAAATAATAAATATTAGACAGATAGACAGACAGACAGACAGATGACGCACGGACTGACTGACTGACTGGCTGGCTGGCTGACTGACTGACTGACTGTCTGTCTGACTGACTGACTGACTGATGGACGGACGGACGGATAACTCACCTTAAATACAGCCACTTCAGCAAACAGTTCTTGTGTCGAAAAAGCACCAAAACTTCTATTAGTTAAAGAGAGTCTGCTGCCCTATATATATATATATATATATATATATATATGTGTGTGTGTGTGTGTGTGTGTGTGTGTGTTACACTTAATCTGTATAATCAGGTAATAAGTATATTACATGAAAGTTTCAGGTAATATCCATATTACCTGATTATACAGATTAACTGTAACACACACACACACACACACACACACACACACACACACACACACACACACACACACACACACACACACACATATATATATATATATTGGTACATCTAATATTACTTATGGCGATAATATCTGCTAGGCATTATCTTCTGTTCTGACATTAGTATTTAGAGTTCATTTACATACACATCAGTGTATCAATGTATGTATAGGTTTATGGAGGCGTAGGTTTATGTTTGTGTATGCTTAGGATGATGTATGTTAAAATGCATGTATGTTTAAATACATCATATGTTTTTGTTTATGTATGTTTAGGTTTATGTATATTTAGGATGACGTATCTTTAGAATCATGTATTTTTAGACTTCTGTATGGTTAGGATGACGTTTATGTGTGTTTAAATATATGTATGTTTAGTTTTATATATGTTCAGGTTTGTGTTCATTGTGTACGTTTCCCTATAAACATTTATATAAACCCCAGACCTACCTTATTATAATTAAGTTTACTAATCGTCAACTCGTCAGGTTTTATCCGCCATAATTGTTCACTGTTGACTTCTAACTCAAACTTTATTTTACTAAAAACATGTCAACAATAACTCATGATTAATGGATGATATAACATAATAACATGTCGCTAGATAATGATAAATTATTAATATACAATATATAACGTTATATGACATAAGTTGGTGTATAACTTTAAATAGTAGTGGGACGTTATAATGCCATAAAGTAAGTACAATTTTACGGAAGCTAAGATTTAATATGATAGAAATAATATGTGTATGTGTGTTTGCGTGGGTGTGTATGAATACGTGTGTATGAATGTGTGTTTTGCATATATGCTTGTTTGTTTGTTTGATTGTGTGTGTGTGTATGTGTGTGCATGTGTATGTGTATGTGCGTGTGCGTGCGCCTGTGTGTGTTAGTAGTTGTGTATTTCTGGTGGTATGTGTCTATGAGGTGGCAGTGATGGTACGTGTGGTAATCGTAATTTTGTAGGTGTTAGTAGTGGTTGGGTGTGTGTTAGTAGCGGTTGGGTGTGTGTTAGTAATGGTTGAGTGTGTGTTATTAGTGGTTGGGTGTGTGGTGGTAGTGGTTGAGTGTGTGGTAGTAGTGATTGGCTCTGTGAAGGCAGTGGTTGGGTGTGTTGTAGCAGTGGTTGGCTGTGTGTTAGTAGTGGTTGGGTGTGTGGTGGTAGTGATTGGCTGTGTGGTTAGTCATTGTGCTATGATATAACTGTTATGTGCCAGAAGATAGTAGTTGTGCATGTGAGGAGAGTAGCTGTCTTTATGAAGATAGTAGTTGTGTATGTGAGGAGAGTAGCTGTCTTTATGAAGATAGTAGTTGTGTATGTGAGGGTAGTAGCTGTCTGTATAAAGGTAGTAGTTAAGTCAGTAAAAGTGAGAGATACTTACCGATAGACGAGAGCTGAAGATATTATTATTAATATGAAGACACCCAGAAATGGTAATGACACAGCCAGGTAATGATTGTCTGGTAATGTAGAAACTATCTGATTAGTGGAGAGAGAGAGAGAGAGAGAGAGAGAGAGAGAGAGAGAGAGAGAGAGAGAGAGAGAGAGAGAGAGAGAGAGAGAGAGAGAGACAGACAGACAGACAGACAGACAAAGAGACATACAGACAGACAGAACTTGTAATGACACGGACAGGTAATGATTGTCTGGTAATGTAAAATATTTGATTAGTGGCTAGACAGACAGACAGACAGACAGACAGAGACAGACAGACAGACAGACAGACAGACAGACAGACGATAGACAGACAGACAGACAGACAGACAGACAGACAGACAGACATAACTTGTAATGACACGGCCAGGTAATGATTGTCTGGTAATGTAAAATATTTGATTAGTGGCTAGACAGACAGACAGACAGTCAGATAATGATCAGACGTGGCCAAATGTATGCATGCACAGACGCAGACACACATACCAACACGTACACCCGATTACTCACAAGATCCAGTGACACAGTTCTCATTTTGCCAGCCACACACTGGACTATCAGCAGGGGGGGTGGTCCTACCTCCAGGAAATATGACCGTCACATTATTCTTAGCCACGATCCGATCTTGTTGATAGGAATAGAAGGCTATTGTCTTGAAGGCTTTACCTTCATAGATCTGAACGCCCAATGAAGGTATATTGTCTCCGAACTGGTCAATGGATACGTTACCCGATTTACCTAGAATGGAATAGAAATTGATAATTAATTCGCCAGATGGCGCTGAATGTAAATGAATGAATAAATAAATAAATAAATAAATAAATAAATAAATAAATAAATAAATAAATAAATAAATAATAGTTATGGGAAATGCTATTTTAAAATGAAATTTCTCCGAAAATATAACAGCTATATTTTTAGTTCATTGAGCTCATAGTAAAGTGATATGATACTACTTGAGTCAATATATATATATATATATATATATATATATATATATATATATATATATATATATATATAATGATGTATTTTACTTTCTCAGTCATTAGTTTTTAGATGAGGTTAATTTTCATATTTTAATAAAATAAATATTATAATATGTGATGACATTTTGTCGTGGTAATTCCTTGGAATGTTTTACTGAATGTCATAAGATGTTTGTATGGTGGAGTAAAGAATGTTATAGTATATAACATCTTCTAACATATTTATTTTGTTTCGTACACATAATGATTTTATTGCATAACAGATATGAATGAATACTTTGTAATAGTAAAACCGCTTTATTAACTAAATATTATTATTATTATTTAATCAAATAAACAAATACTTAAACAAACGTACACATAAACCAAGAAAGCGGTCGACCAAAAAAAGTCCCCCTTTTTTATTTATCTACAACAGACAGCTAGACAAATATATATATACACACACGTGTGCACCCCCCCCCTCCACACAGACACACACACACACACACAGGCACACACACACACACACACACACACATGGGCGCCGAAATGCATGCCCACACCTGTTCTTTCTTAGCAAGGCGTTACCTTCAAATGTATTGTTGAATAAGAAGCTTGCCACGTGTCTACCATCGTTGACGTCATACCCACGTGACAAAGCCTTGCGGAGCGCATGTGCATAGAGCAAAACCGCATCATGTAAGTTGCCTGCGTGCGAATCAAGCTAGAAAGATAACAATAAACAATCAATATAATCGATTTATTTGTGGCATATTTGTGAAATATACCATAACTGACCCATCAACTAGATTGTTGATTTATTTTGAAAACGGGAAAACGTCGTGTTCTTTTTACATAAAATTGAGACTTTAAAAATTATGTAATATCAGACTAATCCCGTGGTCATTTGGCTAACAGTTTCATGATGATGATGATGATGATGATGATGATGATGATGATATTTGTGTGACCCGAATCCTGGGTCAACTCACGCAGAAATAAATATAGTTTAAAAGGAAAGGAATTCGGTTATTAAGACCGCGGGATAAGATTAAAATCACGATTATAGAAATGTTATGTATATTTAGTTAAACAGAAGCGGGTGAAGCACACTCGACTTTATTTCATTTAGTTATAAGATCGGAGGTAGATAATATTAAAAAATCGATCTGGATTCAATCCGGAATACATAGCGTGTACGAGAATAAAAGCTTCAACATACGGTGTGATTTATTTTAGTAAAACAAAAGATTGGTTAAGCCTCTTTTACTGGATTTCTAGTGTTCCAATGAATAAATACGTGACATTTGTATAGCGCCATATCCAGCTAGATAGCTGCTCTAAGGCCTTTTACAGTATTATTATCCCTGACTCGGAACTGTTCCAATTCAGCACACATTTCAACTCACAACGGAGCACACAAAACATGCTGCCATTATAGGCGCAAAGTGTTACTCAAACACAAAGCCATCACGTCCTGTCGCCACATGACAGCATTGCAGCTCCGGAGCCTCGAACCCCGATCCTTCGGTTACGAGCCCTACTTTCTAACTAACTGCGCCATCAGAATGGCGTTTAAAATTTGTCTACGATAAAGAACGTAAGGAATAAACTACGAGTACAGATTATTTAAGTGAATACACAGAAAAAAAACAGGAGCGTTAGACTAGTTGTCAGTCAGAGCTGATGGTGTCATCACATCTGTATTGTAAATATGCCGAACAAACGATTTAGTCAAGAATTCTATTTGATTAATTATATCCACGTATTACATAGTTACTGACTTATCGCCATTCGGTGATCGAAAAGAGCATTAGCCGATACAAGTTTGACCGCAATACGGATCGTAATTAACATGGTGTTACATAGGACGATAGTCTGTACTTTGGAATGCGGCCGCTATACTCGTGTACTGGGGTTTATCCGCGAGGATGCGCTCACAATTAGAGCGCATTAATTGCGAATGGAATTTACAGTGAGTGAGGGAGTGGGTGAGTCTATGTTTTGTTAGTCGAAGCAATACTAGGATTCGATTACTTTGTCTTAAGTCTGTAGCAATACACTATCTCCTGCGCCACGAAAATGTTCTACACGATGTTGTTATCTGTCACGATAGTTTTATCTCTATTTCAATTATAAGGTAAGTCATTAATTATCTTTGAATATCCCGCTCCCAACAGAATTCTCGTTGCGATGTTGCGACATAGCTGGTCGTTTTATGTACCGGAAGTTGTGTAAATGTTAATACGCAGGCGTCCCGCAGCTCAAAGAGGTATATCTCGATTGACAACATTTCTCATTCTGACTGTATGGATATATAGACGGTTGTCTACAAATATATGCCTCTCTGGGTTGAATGGAACATGCTCCTGTGGGTGTTAAGCTAATGTATGAAAGACAACCTCAGATGAGTATATGATTTGAAAATATCCAGAGCACCTCGGTACTTAATTGATATACGAGATTGTACAACAACAACAACATATTTAAGATATTTACCAATAGTGTAGAGCTATCATAACGCGTCCCATTATTATCTTCAGAGTTATTAAGAGCTCCTATCACTTCAGCTTCAAACTGACGATAATCGTCTCCTTCTGGCTTCGTCATACGGATATTGAGTACGCCTTGAAAGGCTTCAATCGCTTCGTCATCACGTCCATCGTCACCCATCCACGTCTTAATACCATACATGGACTCTATACGGTGCCATAAACAGGGACACGTTATGATAGTCCCTATCTCTTGCCGTCCAATACCGACTCTAGGAAGTGACATGACCAGATGATTGATGTTTTACGGCCACTAAATGGGCCGAGCGACCTCCAAAGGTAATGAAGCGAAGTCAAAGATGAAACAACCTTCAGACATGCCCACGCCGAGATTCCAACACGGGTGGTAGTGATCTGTGGTCCAACACGCTACCGCTAGACCATGGAGGCGCCCTACGTGACATGACCACGACGAGCAAATGACATAAAGTTTACTGAGGGAGGGTGCGGGGATGGGGGATGGGCTTCCATTAAATAGAGACGTAATAATAATAATGGAATACTTCCTATAATGGGCGAATGATATTCGTACTAGCAGCGCAATATTTATATTAGAATATCGAATTGATCATAACGCGGTATCATTTTCTAACCTAGATATAGTATTGTTTATGTTTAGAATAATATTCTATAACGTTATGATACAATCAGGCGCCACTTACCAGCTTTGAAGTCGACTATAATAAAAATATACTCTCCTGTCAGTAGATTTTGTCTTTTTGCACTCAATATCATATCGCGTACATCGCCGGCTCCCATACACAATATCAAAACTGAAATATGGATATTTATTAGTGTAATGGGCATTTTATAATTGGTCATGTTACAATCGGAATGCCAAAATAATCAAGTTTCTATAGTTAGGTTATGATGGTCAGTTTACAATGGTCATGTCGTAATGGTCAGGTTATAATGGTCATAACATAATTGTCAGCTTATGGTGGTTACATTATAATGGTCATACTATAGTAGTCATGTCATAATGGCCATATTATAAAGGTCATATTATAATGGCCATATTATAATGGTTATGTTATAATGGTCATGATATAAAGGTCACGATATAATGGTCATGATATAATGGTCATGCTATAATGGTAATATTATGATGCTGATGTTATAATGGCGATGAGGGGGTGATATGAAAGAGGTCATTGATCTATTATTGTCTATGAATGTGTTGTTGTTAATGGCTATGACAATACTGATGATGATGATGATGATGATGATAGATCCAGTATTTACTTCTCAGGTGTAGTACTATATGTCCTAACATCGCCCATCTTGTTTTTCTGTCATTATTGCTCATGCCACTCATACCAGCGTGTATTGTGTGTATGTCTCTAACGAAACCTCCATTCAGCTCCTGAAACATACAACATCGGCTATATAGGAAAAATAAAGGTGCAGGTGTATGATGATTGATGATTGACGGCCACTTTTGTGCACGTGGTAGGCTAAATTGGCCGAACGACCTCCGAAGGTAATGAAGCGAAGTCAAAGATGAAACAACCTTCAGATATGCCCACGCCGAGATTCGAACACGGATGGTAGTGATCTGTGGTCCAAAGTGCTACCGCTAGACCACGAAGGCGCCCTATTTGAAGGTGCATGACAACACTGACAACAACAACTAGAGTAACAGCAGCAACAACAACAACAGTAATAATAATAATAATAATAATAATAATAATAGTAATAATAATAATAATAATAATAATAATAATAATAATAATAATAATGGGAATAAGAACAACATTGTCTATAGACAAAATATAGTTGTACAACAATAACAACAACATTGTCTATAGACAAAATATAGTTGTACAACAATAACAACAACATTGTCTATAGACAAAATATAGTTGTACAACAATAACAACAACCACGAAAACGACGACAACAGCAACAATATCATCATCATCATCATCAACAACGACAACGACAAAATTGGCTCTTCAGACAAGGCATAGGCGTAGAACAGCCACAACAACAACAACAACAACAACAACAACATCATCATCATCATCAACAAGAACAACATTATTATCAACAACAGCAACAACATCAACAATAACAACAAACAAAAACCAACAACATGGTCATCGTTATCATCAACAATAACAACAATATTGCCAACAAGAACAACAACATCAATAACAAGAATTTCATCATCAACAACAACGACAACAATAACAACAACATTAAACAGATTGATGACATTAATACCATAATACCATTAATACCATACTACTACTACTACTACTACTGCTAGTACTACTACTACTACTACACTACTACTACTACTACTACTGCTAGTACTACTACTACTACTACACTACTACTACTACTACTACACTACTACTACTACTACTACTGCTAGTACTACTACTACTACTACTACTACTACTACTACTACTACTACTACTACTACTAGTACTACTACTACTACTACTACTACTGCTAGTACTACTACTGCTAGTACTACTACTGCTACTACTACTACTACTACTAACAACGACTACAACAACAACTACTACTACTACTACTACTATTACTATCACTGCTATTGCTACTACTACTATTACTACTACTACTGCTACTGCTACTGCTACTACTAATAATAATCATAATAATAATAATAATAATAATAATAATAACATTTCAGTACAACAGAATCATTTACTGACCTGAAACGACTTCCTCAAGGATCCCGCTAGTTTCGCCCATTTCCCGTGTGCTACGAATAATATGCCGATTCTTTGCCACCGGAAGTGACGTAACAGCGCGAAGATGACGTACATGGTATTCCGTCGCGTGGCGACGGTCCGCGCTACTGTCGAGTATCGTATCTTATCCGACAGTGTAATGTCGTGACATCCCCACGACACTAGGGGTATACCGAGATTGGATGCTAATATGCCAAACGGGTCGCAGACGGCGTCACATCCGGGTCCTATGATCCCGTGGATGGCTCTTCTGGATCGGAACACGCCGACCAGATTGACGAACGCCCGTCCCTCGTCGCAGGCCGTATCGTAAAACGACAGCCGGAGTTCGTGATCCGGAAGGAAGGTGACGTCATCGTTCACCTTGTCGGCAGCCAGTTTGGCCGCTGGCCAGATATATTTGCCGATTAGCCGATGTCCCGTCATCGGTAGAAACACGGATAGCTCTACGGGGATGACGTCACCGGAACTGGATCGCGTCTCGGATAGGAGCAGTATCAGTAGTAGGGTACTTCTCTTGTACGGATTCCTCGACCCGTCCGCCATATTGTGGCTGTCAGATCACGTGACTAATGGGGTCCGACAGATGCTCGTCGCCGTTCATATTTATACTAAACTTCTAAGCCTGCTGGTGGTAAGATGACGTCACCAGATGGAGTATTGTCGACCAGCTGACAATGGGATCAGCTGGTCACCTGGTCAACTAATAACTGGGTTTATTGTCCATTTTTAAACGATAATTATGATCTCGTGCTTATATCTTGATTATTAATCAATCCTTCTCCAATCAATCACGTAACTGTTTACGATTTTGTCAGTGCGCTACGTGATGACGTCATTATTCCGGCTTTCGTTCATCCATTCCCGAGTAGTTGTTCAAAGATGACGTTTGACGCTAGGCTTATCTTGCAACACTTGTTGTCATAGCAACAGTTTGGGGCTTATCTATGACTAACACGACGCCATTTAATGCCCCCCCCCCCCTTTTTTTTTTTTTGTTGTCACTTACTGCAATTTCTCTAACCGACTGAAGTTGCTGTCTTCTGGCCTTCTGTTGTTGCTGTCTGGTCTATCTAGCTAGCTAATTCCTCCGATAAGTGCTGTTAGGCGAAGTGAAAGATGAAACACTCCTCTGACATAGCCAGGCTGGGGTTTGAATCCAGGTGCTATAAATATGTGACCATGCATTCACCAGGATCCTATATACAGACAAATACCACTTTGTTTTAAATGAAGCTATGTGTTAGGAAGAGGGAAATACTCGCATTCAGGCTCAGTGTGTTGACTTATCAATTAAACTAACAGAAACAAATACGCATCAATCCAGCTCTTGTTGTGGATTGCGGCTGGATGTCGGCGGCACGGGTGGCTGCTTTGGGTCCACCTATGCACTTGCTGAAGCTAATTCCTCACACTTAATATTGTCTGTGACCTTTTTCCCTAATGGTTCAAAAGTGTAGGGCTTGATATCCCCGACAATGTTAAAACATTCGTCGGAATCTGACATTTTTCGTCATGTCAAATTGGCATAGTAAATGTTTAGAGCACAAAAGGTGTCAATTAGCAATATGTTAGTTATTATTAATCAATTTCAATAAGAGATAAATTGTAAAGTTCGGAAATTAAGGATTTTTTGGGATTTTATGGGAATTGACTTGGGGATAGAATTGTTTTTGAGAACTGTAGAAAATTCGTGAATTGTTGACCATTCTTTGTCAAACAAAGACCCTAAAAAATCAAATCGTGGTTTAGTTTTAACTCTGTACTTTAACATTTTGGTAAACAACATTGTGCCCTTTACTCTATAACGGGACATTCAAAATCCGGCTAATCAGTTGAATAGGAGGTGTGCGCTAATTAAACCATGCGCGCTTATTATGACTATTGCAGGTTTCTCCGTCTCCTGAGTTGTTATTTGATTTCACAATATACACCATACTTTAGAGATTGTATACAATATATTATATATCAATATGTTAGGTGTCAACACTAATGAATGACGTTATGATGGATTGGTTGCAACGTGGTGTTTGAAGGAGAGTGTTAAATGAAGACGTTATGACGGACATAATGACTTCTTTCTCGACCCAACAGATGTTATCAAGTTACGGGATGATAAATGGTTATTGTTACATCCGGTAGATCACGTGATCTATAATGACGTCTGTCAGCTCTTACAGATGGCAGACAGGACCAAATGTATGGCCGTTTGTTATCTTGTTGTCATGAATAAGAATGATACAGCTGGTATTGATAACACATACACAGACAAGTGATGAAATATTTTATATATATATATATATATATATATATATATATATATATATATATATATATATATATATATATATATATATATATATATATATTATATATTATATATATATATATATATATAGTATTTATATTTATTATAAATATATATATATATATATATATATATATATATATATATATATATATATATATATATATATATATATATATATATATATATATAAGAACTAAAAGCTTTAATATTGACGCCAAATTAGCAATACATTTAACAACAAACATAACAAATCAATAATAGACCACATCGGAAATACATCTATCCATTTTTCGATGGTATCCTGGTATTTTATTGTATTGATGTGTTTTAATATAATACGTATTTATATTATTACGTTAAAACATCTATGCGCATCAATTGGAAACCAAATGACCAAGTACCCGTTTAACCACCCACCCAAATACACGTCTAGTTCACAACCCAATTACTCACCGAATTAGTCGAACAACAACAAGTCCAGTTAATTACCTAACCAACTAATTAGTTGACCAATCAGACGGAGAACCATCTCACCAATCACGTTACTTACGTTTTATTGGTCGAAATAAACAATCAATTATTTATTTGATATTTAGTTTATGTGTTTTAATTGTCTATGCGTGTTTTTGTGTTCTATTTTTATCTATTTATCTAGCTTTTTCTTTACTATTTATCTGCCATGAAACCTGACTGGCTGATTATCTGTCTGTTCGTCTGCCCGTCTTTAGGTATGTTTCACCCGTTTGTCCGTACGCCTGCCTCTCTATTATCTGACCGTCTAACAATCTGTCTGTCTGTCTTCCTATCTGGGTGTATGCCCGTCTAGTTGTCTGTCTTCCTGTTTGTATTTATTTCCTTGTTGTGTTTTTTTCTGTCTGTCTGTCTGTTTGTCTGTTTGTTTGTCTGTCTGTTTGTCTGTCTGTTTGTCTGTCTTTTACAGTATCGGTCAGTCCGTCAGTCAGTGTGTTTGTCTATCTGTCTGTCTGTCTTGAAAGCAGACGATTGACAAATTCCCGTGTCAGCTGTAAACAATTGTTGTAGCCACCAGGGAACGATCTGCGAAATAAACAAATCTTCATTAACTCCTGCCAACTGACATCTTATTTATAACTATATAGACCACCAGGTGGCGCTTTGTTAGAGTGATATTTAGCTCGACCCATTCTCTTATCTCTTGCCTCAGCATAACAACGGCATCTCAGCTCCCTGTAGGGTATACGGAATGAAGTCAGACAGCTTAATGCTATCAGCAACAACACCACATGATGAACCCAGCAAGTCAGGACGCCATCAATGGTGTATCTTAGAATTAATCCGCTGAGTGGCGCTGTGACGCCAATTGGTTATTACGCTAATGTTACCATTAGTCACAATTGATCTACTGAGTGAGTGAGTGAGTGAATGAGTGAGTGAGTAAGTGAGACAGCTATTAGAGAAAGGAAATAGATATTTAATACCAAATGTAGTTATAGAATAATATACAATATTTACAGGACACTTAAAACATAAATATAATATGAGTGAGTGAGTGAATGAGTGAGTATGTGAGTTTCAACTAACCAGCCAAACCAACCAACTCAAAAACCAACCAATCAGCAAACCAACCAGCCATCCAAACAAACACCTATACAACCGAGAAAACAACCAATCAACGACCCAAACAAACAACCAAACACCTTACCAACCAACAACTCGTACACATCCAGCCACAAACAACCAACCAACCAATCAGCCAACCAACTAGCCAATCACCCAGTCAACCAACCAGCCAGCCAACCAACCAGCCAACTAAAACCAGCCGATTATTATCCATCCATCCATCCATCAACCAATCAAGTATCTGATGATCCCCCCCCACCTCTCATATACTATAGTAATCTCATTACATTACGAGGATATGACATCTTGATGTCATATCATATCAAGTTTGGATTAATCTTCATAAAACGTGAAATACCCAAATGAGAAGATGTCATTATAGATAATTGACATCCGAATAACTATTTTGACGCGATAATTGTGTGTTGATTGTGCGCGCGTGTGTGTGTGCGTGTGTGTATGTGTGTGCGTGTGGTGTGTGCGTGTGTGTGTATGTGTGCGTGCGTGCGTGCGTGCGCTACATATAATAAAGGCACAGGTTTTTGCGATGCAAATAAACATTTCTGTATTGTGACCCAATGATCGCTGCCTGAATAGAAAATAAAATATATGTAAGGTCAGTACCAAGGTCATTAACAAGGTCATTTATATGAACTAACACAATGGAGAAGATTAGAAGGTCCGCCGAGAGAATGTAACAAAATAACAACACCGTGACGTCATAAAAGTGCAGCTATAATATAATAAACATATTATGTTGATTGATTTTTATGAGTTTATAATATGATAACCTTATATCTCTCCGTATCTCACTCTCACTCTCACTCTCTCACCCTCTCACTCTCTCTCTCTCACTCTCTCTCTCTCACTCTCTCTCTCTCTCTGTCTCTCCCTTTTGCTTCCCCCCCCCCTCTCTCTCTCAGTCACGTTAAAAATTGCTATTTCGGCCATTATTATTATTATTATTATTATTATTATTATTATTATTATTATTATTATTATTATGTTACGAAGTTTAGAACTCAGAAATCCTTAGTAATTAATATTATGAAGATGTTAATTTAAAAAATATATAGACATGAAAATAAATATGGAATATATTTTTTATCTGTTGCATTATTTTGTAGAACAGCATAATACGACCAGTTGGTTAGTGTTTATGATCTGTTTAGTGATATCAGTGTAATCATTGATACATGAAGAAACTTTTATTGTTGCAAAGACATCGACAGGCGCGTATGGATTGGGCTAGAAACCATCTCCACTGGTGACCAGGTAATTGGCAACATGTCATCTTCAGCGATGAATCCATATTCCAGCTTTACCGGATAGATGGTCGTATATGGATCTGCAGATAGCAACATGAGGCCTATAATGAAGATTGCATCGCACCTAGAGTCCAAGCAGGGGCGGTGGAGTTACCATAGGGGTGCTTTCCACCATGGTGGAAAATGTTTCACATCGCCGATGGAAACCTGGATCAGTACCAGTACCTACAGATCCTGAAGGAACAGTTATTGCCAGGATGACAACGCCAGGCCTTACAGAGCTCACGCAGTGGTCAATTTCATGGAAACTGAAGGGATCGAGCACATGGCATGGCCAGCAGTGTCTCCGGATATGAATCCTACAGAGAACATGTGGTCCGAAGTAACACGCACCATGGATGCAAGTGCCAACCAGCCTACTAATCTGGCGGAATTGCGACAGGCAGTCATTGATGCATGGCAAGCTCTGCCCCTTCAAACCCTGGAAACCCTTGATTCGACAGTACAAGCTCTGTACAATACAGGTGGTGGTTATCAAAAATATTGAGCTGTGATTAGTGTGCCTCATGGAACACTCTAAATAATCAGAACATTTGAAGTCGATTTCCTGACAAATTCGTGCTTTATTTAATGTATTGCTTAACGGTCCAATATGTCATATATTTAGCATTTTAGCAATAATAATCATATTTCATTATATTCACCATGATCAAGAATACACATAGTCTTTCAAATGCATCAATATATTCCTCATAGGGTAATTATATCGATAAATATTCACATACACTGATACTTTCGCTGGAAAAGCAGAATTCTAAGCAAGAATTAACAAACAATAAAATTATATTCCATATTTATTTTCAAGCCTGTATTTCGACCAAATTTGTTTTTGCTCCACGATGACACGACCCTGGACGCCTAAGGAAGACCTGGTATTTAATTTTGTACTCTCATATTGCACTGTACTGTAGATCGCGTTATGGGACACGAATGTTACCTATCATCTTCGGATGTTTCATCTGAATATCTCATTGCCTTAAGAAGTACTGTCAACCTTATCAAATGACACATTTACTAATTAGCATAGATAGTCTTTGGCCATATGCTCAAGATATGAGTAGCATCAAGGCTCGCTCGCTCGCTCGCTCGCTCGCTCGCTCACTCACTCACTCACTCACTCACTCACTCACTCACTCACTCACTCACTCACTCACTCACTCACTCACACAACTAACCCAATGACGCAGGTTCAACTGGTTATTTGCTCTCTGTGGCCCGTAGACAGTGCTGCCATCTATACATAACGCCCAGTCGGCTATATATCTCCCTCTGTCTCTTATATCCTGATACTCGTTACTCGGTGACAGGTAGTCACGTGATACCGTATGGGATTACACGGACTGGATCTCCTATTTCCGCATTGTCTAAAGTGTACGGATTTGGTGGAGTGTTGTTGGATTTATACTTTGGATTATAAGACGAGGACGAAGATGAGAAATGTCTGTTGTTAACAATATATCAGGATCTTTGTTCTGGATAGACCTTAATCTCCGGATAAATGATGTATGTTTATCTTATTTATTTTGTATGTAGAAAATAATAATCATAAACACACCACACACATACACACGCACGCACGCACGCACACCGCACACACGCATAAACACGTATTATTTAGTTTAATTATTTTTGTGTGTGTGTGTGTGTGTGTGTGTGTGTGTGTGTGTGTGTGTGTGTGTGTGTGTGCATATAAATCAGTCAAAATAACAAAACCTCTTTTCGAGTGAAATCGGAATTAGATATTCATTGCCTAAATATCCATTAAAGATCAATTTAAAGATGGATAATTTAAAAGTGCACGCAAGACAGTTATTAAAGAGTGAGTGAGTGAACTGAAGTGAGTAAGTGATTGATTGATTGGGTGGGTATTGCTGTTTGCTACATTCAGAGCATTCAGTGTGTCTTTTGTTAACCCTGAAGCCATAGAGGTTATTTGACTATTAGAGTAATGTAAATAGCATTTCCATTGAATATCAAGCGGTTTGTTTAACCAGAACAAAAGAATTAGCTCCAACAAAGAAGTATCTCTGATGCGTGTATACATAGTTATAAAATAGACATAGCTATACTCTGTGTGTATACATAGTTATACAATAGACATAGCTCGGCTCTATGTGTGTGTGTGTGTGTGTGTTTTTATATATATATATATATATATATATATATATATATATATATATATATATTATCACTACTATAGACATAGCAATATAATAGACAATCTCTTACTATAGATATAGCCCTACCATATAATAACACTTACTATAGACACAGCCCTACAAGAGATGCGGCCTTGCCATATAGATAGTCCTACCTTATACAAAGCCCTACCATAAACACAGCACAAACACATCACGAATATTATAATCTCTAAATCCCTATCTCATATAAACAATCCAGCCGTCTATATACACAAATAAGGTCTACTGTACTCAGATATAGATATAGATAGATAGATAGATAGATTTCATTTTGCAGCTTCCATATACATTACAAAGATAACATACCTCATTTCTGTATACAGGTCTAATGTATAAACATCTAGACGGAGTACATTGGTATATTAAGTACAGGCAAGTTGTAAACAACCTGTACTTAATAAACAATTATCTATTTAAAACCTATTCAAGAAGATAATCACAATATTTGTTTATGCCGTTTGCATTAATAACAATAATTATGGTATCAATATTACTATATTAATTATTATACAAATATGCTCTAATTATTATATTTTGAAACACAATTGTTTAAAATTATATTACTATATATATATATATATATATATATATATATATATATATATATATATATTACACAACCATAATTTCAATTGAGTATTTTGTCACTACATGGTGTGGGTAAATTTTCAGTATGTGACATTTTCTGTTTGTTATATTCTCAAATTTTCCCGTTCTGAAATGTCACGTTTTCCCTGTTATTTTCTTATCACTTTATAAGTGTCGATCAAATAATGACGTCAGGTCAAGCACGTCATATTTATTGCGTCATTATCTTAAATTAGCTGACAGTCTACTGACGGAAATGTCATTACGTCATTTCAACTGTCTACGTCACAGATCCAGTATTGTCTCTGGAATGAGCGGATTTCCAGATCCTGAATACTGTAAATATGGATCACGTCAGCTGGCTGGTGTTAATTAACTTTTGATTAACCTTTCTCTAGTTATGTCACTCACTCACTCACTCACTCACTCACTCACTCACTCACTCACTCACTCACTCACTCACTCACTCACTCACTCACTCACTCACTCACTCACACATACGAACACATACACACACACACACACACACACACGCACACACGCGAACACAAGCGAACACAACACAACAGAGATACATACACACACACACGCACACACGCACAGACACACACGCACGCACGCACGCACGCACGCACGCATGCATGCATACAAGCAAGCACGCATGCAAGCACACAAGCAAGCATGCACGTACAGAGTTCTCAATATGTCCATAAAAAGTTCCACTAATTAACAATACCCGACAGGAAGTGACGTATTGTATAAGACTGTATAAGACCACGGGCTAAAGCTGACTAAAATCAACTTCCGGTTTGCTGCTAACAAGCTCTTCTAATACAGCGCTAGAGGGCGTCACTATCGATGGGACAATCACAGCGACATCTATCGGCAACCCATTCATGACGACAGCTCGATCTGTTGGTCTGCAACAACAGCTCCTTTCTCTAAGTAGGTAAGTAGAGTACAGACAGACAGACAGACAGGCAGACAGGCAGACAGACTGACAGACAGACCAAACACACGCAAAAAATAATATATATATATATATATATATATATATATATATATATATATATATATATATATATTTTTGTTATTCATTACACAGTATCACCTGAGATTCGTTCGTTAGAAATCTGGATTATATGACCGGAAGTGGAGTATGATCAGGATTATCGACCTACGGATATTGCATAATGGGGATTATCACCACTTTTGATGAGAATACGGTTATCCCGATGTGATGCGATCCAGAATGGACCATGTTATGGCTCAGTCTAATGATTGGCTGGAGAGAGTCCGGCCAGCCAATAAGCGTCTGAGGATAACAATTGTTATTCTAGATACAGTGCTGCTACTGAATGGTAAGTTATTGTTTTTGTTACTGATAATAACAAGCATAGCTCGGGGACTTTAGTGTGTGATATTGTGGCACGGTCGGTAGTGCGTTTACTCGAAACGGTCAGGACGTGGGTTTGAATCAGAGCATTGTCCGTGGCTGTGGGATACCTTTTCGTTCATCATATGGATGCCCCCCCCCCTTCGTTTGATTATCTCATTTCCATTTAGAGATTCCTCCCTCTCAGATGAGAACAATGTCAAGGTTAAACAAAATGAATTCTTACATACACCACGACGGAACATCTCCCCCCTCTCTGTATGTATGTATGTATGTGTGTGTGTGTGTGTGTTTGTATGTGTGTGTAGCCTTCATTATTCGATAACAGATCACATTACATGAAATAATACCAGGGTTTCCACATATTAACCATTGTACACATTCTACACAATAAGATGGAGATCACGAAAAGGTGACAAACATCTAATTACAAATTGCTTCGGCTTCAGCAACGAGAGACTATTTGCTAACGTTCTCGAATAGAATTTATATCAGTAATCTTAATATTTGTTGTGTTGACATTCAAAACTATATGCGTAAATACCATTTACTCCGTGCCGTCAACATGGCCGGCTCCGGTTTCATTGTGCTAGACACTCAAATCTATGTTGTTGAGAATTGCCGTTCTGCCATAATGAAAGCCATCCAAGTTTTCCTAGTTACATGCCTAATCTTAGCCCTAGCCATAATCCTAACCTGACCCCAATCTTAACCTTAGCTGAACCCGAACCTAACCCAAATCCTAACCGTAATTTAGGTGACCTTTCCAGCTAATTAACCGTTGTTGTCTAAAATCGATTCAAAATTTCGTCATCTTCGTCGACAAAACCACTGCAGGAACATCGGAGTTGATTTCAGTCTCTCCTATTAGATGATATTACGTAACTGCTTTAATTAGCTTATTTTATTGCTCAATTCACACACGCTAACAAAGTAGTGTTCTATCTAGGTCATTTTGAAGAAATAGGTTACAGACAGTGAAAAAGTGTTATTTAAAAAAAATGCAAAACATGATGATGACGATGATGACGATGATAATAATAAAAATAATAATTGAAAAACAACAATAACAACAATTATTCTATTATTTCAGGCCTTGCACTAATCATGTTAGGTTTTCGTCTCAATGATTACGTCCGAGCTACGTCATCAGCAGACGATCTACCTCCAATATGGGCTTTAGGATTATTGGTAAGTTAATAATAGTTAATAATGGTTGATAATGATTAATATTGGTTAAAAAGGTTGATAATCGTTGATAGAAATTACTAATAGGTACTATTGTGTACTAAAGTAATACTAGTGTGTAACATTAATTAATAATTGACAAGAATGCAATAATGGTAAGTAACTTGTTATTAAGTTACAAAAACAACATGTTGAACTGTGTAAATGTTTCTTTCCAAATGTCGTTAACACTTTATTATAGTGTCATCAAAGTGTCATCTAAATGTCATCACAGGCTCATCATGTTGTCTTTACAGTGTCATCTATGTCACCTTAATACCAAAAACATCGTATTATTTAGCAACGAAATATTGTCCGCTGATTATTCATCCAATAGGCCTACATCTTCAATCTTGTACACCCAGTAGTTTACATGGCCTTAATGGTGTACACTGTACAACCAATATCCGGCATGGTGGGTTGTGCCTTTCGCACCTTGTTTGGTGTACACGAAGTATCTCACCCACCTTATACGATTTACACCCATGATCTATGATGGGTACTCGATATTTTACCCACCATGTACCTTATCCGCCATTAATTCTATGTCGTGCATTATTACTGCCATTTGTTTCCCACTAGAGGGCGCTTGATGAAGAACAGGAAATTAGCATAAACATATCTCAAAATGCGGAAGATTCTTGTATGGAATTGATCACGTTGATCTAACATTTGATTGTGGCCAGTAATTATAGTGTACTAGCGAAATGTGTTCGTGTTCTAATACTCTACAAGATGGAAAAGTGAGTGAGTTAGTCAGTGAGTCTGTCGATGAGTCAGTCAGCCATTCAATGAGTCCAATTAGTGAAAAAACGTGACTCAGCAAGACGGGGGGCGGGGGGGAATTCAAACATGAATGACATAATAAATTAACACACACACACACACACACACAGGGGGTGGGGTCGTGTTTTTCTCACCCGGGGACGCCCTCTGCCAGTAAACTGTGACCAGGCAGTTTTAGCACGTTTCTTGGTATATCAGATAACTAATTGTATTTGGAAGATGGTGTCTCAAGTAACAGGAAACGAATATTCTTAAGTACAGTCTCTGGACGATTCATCAGATAACTTAATCCAAAGTAGTGGGTTTCTCTTCCGGGGACGACAAAAGAGAAAGTGTATGTACGTGTGTGCGTGCTTGCGTGCGTGCGTGCGCGCGTGCGTGTGGCGTGTGTTTCTCTGTGTGTACTCTGCCGTTTCGTTTATGATCCAGATCACCCGAGCGGCTCATTCATGGATCAGATTCAACACTGGTTCCATCCAATCTCAACCCTGTTATATGTGTTATGCATATGTGTTATACATATTGTTATACATATTGCTATATGTGTTTATCAGCGGCATTATTTATGGATTATTTCTAGTTGTAATCCAGTACTAGTTAAGGAATAATTGTAAGCTAGATTAGGTCAAGGACGTTAGCCTGTGGTACTACTCCCTGATGGAGGTTCTCATCAGGCACCGAGCCAGGAAGTGGAAATTTCATTATCAATTTGTTGTTCGCGGAAGGGTGGGTGGGGGGGGGGAATGTCTGGAATAGGTCTGAATAGGGTACTAATAGATATATATATATAGATAGATAGATGGATAGATCGATAGATAGAGAGCTAGAGCTAGAGAGGGGTGGGGGAATGGCTAGAGATAGAGAGAACTGGAGAGCTAGAGCTAGAGAGAGAGAGAGAGAGAGAGAGAGAGTGAGAGAGAGAGAGAGAGAGATATATATAGAGGGAGTCTGGAGAGAGAGAGAGAGAGAGAGAGGGGCCGTAGAGAGAACTATAATATATTGTGTTCTCTCAACAGTCTCTCTCCCCTCTCTGTGAGGTATTTTTGGTAACATAAAGTAAACATTTACTGAATACAATGAGACAGATTGATATTATATCGCCACGTAAGTGATTAAGTTGATAAATGATTTGTTATATTTCATATGTTTGCGATATTATCAGTCAGAGTGAGATTGACTGATGACGGTAAATAGTAGATATGTTATACTACTTGGAGGGTGGGGGGGGGGGCGTTTCCTCACTTCATAGGGCGATATGCTGATGGAATACTGATTGCTTCACTCACTCACTCACTCACTCACTCACTCACACAACACAACCCAGCCACCCACCCGACCATTGTGAGCGTATCGTAATTAGTGTGTGGTGTTGTAGACAACGCATATCGTACTCGACGCACGTTGCACCAAGACTTCACGTAACCAGCGTTATTCGGTATGTAACACATATCGTTACCCAGAACATATCATATGTAATAATTATCTTACACAAGAAATACTACTATACACCATTCCTATCACATACACGAGAATATATATTTCGTACTCAACATATATTCTTATGTGATAAATACAATCATCACCTTATTTTGTACATAAAATCATCACACACAGGATACAACTTACATATATTTATATATATCGTATTGTAAATGTGAATGAGCGAGTTAGTAAGTAAATGAGTGAGTGAACGAGTCGGTTAGTGAGTGACAGAACGAGTGAGTGAGTGAGTGATTAAGACCATTCTTATATTCACTTGGTAGAGCATTTAGAAAGAGAAACAGACCAAGTCTAGAATCAGACCATTTTAGAATGAGCCATTCTATGTCCAACACGTGTCATACTAACCTATACCATATCTAACACATGTCATACTAATCTTTACTATATCTAACACATGTCATACTAATCTATACTATATCTAACACATGTCATACAAATCTATACTATATCTAGCACATGTCATACTAATATACACCACATCTAACACATGTCCTATTAAGCTGTGTAATACCCAAAATGTCAGTGAATACAAAGCCATGGCCAATATTTATCATATATTAATGTCGTATTATTAATAATATTTTATATAGCGTTTAGAGGTGCTTTATGCAGAAAAGAGAATTAATATATGTTCTGTCTCATGTTGGACAACGTATAAGTTATATTGTAATCTATATAAATAAAGATGAATGCGTGTGTTGTTTTTGGTCTCTGTGTTCTTAAACTTCGGACAAAAGAGTCTTAATCAGCGGTAAATATGACATTGGGTTGGACTATGATTGGCGCTCTGATGTTTACTCGTTTTTATTATTCTAAACCCATAGCTATATGGGATGAAGGCTGAAGTATCCCTCAGCAGAAAGAAGCTTTAACGTCCACGAGGAGAGGAGCTTTTAAGCTTGCTTATAAATATCATAAATAGTCTCATTTAAACAAGAATGCTCTGATGAATGTACAAAATATTTCTTCACATTGTCATACATATCACATCACGTAACATACACGAGACGTAGTATTCTAGGCTCTACCATATCGACCACATGGTATGAAAGGCTCATCCATATGCATCAAATCGTATACTAGCCTCTGTCATACCCAGTTCATGGTATAACAGGTTCCAACATATCCAGCATATGGCATAACAAGTTGTACCAGTCCCAAAATATTGCATACCATGCTCTACTATACTCAATACAGGGCATAACAGGCTTTACTCTACCAAATACATGGCATTCTAGCCTCTACAATAAATAATATATTGCCAAACAGGCATTGCCATATCGAACATTTGGCATAAAAGACTCTACCATACCAAACACATGGCATAACAAGTTCCAAGATGCCTACCACATGCTGAACCACACCTGGCAAATTACATTGCAGGCCCTACCATACCCAGTACATGGCATAACCAGCTCTACCATATGATATAACACGCTCTACCATACCCAACACATGGTATAACAAATTCTACAATATCCAACACATAGCATAAACACCTCTACCATATCCAACACATGATATAAATCGCTCTACTAAACCCAACGCATGCCATAACACGCTCTACCATATCCAACACATGATATAACACGATCTACCATACCCAACACATGATATACCACGCTCTACCATACGCAACACATGATATAACAAGCTCTACGATACCCAACACCTACAGGTATCAGTCACCATTACCAACCTTATATAATACAGACTATATACTGTTAGTTCTGTCTGGAGCCAGTAATTACATCAGGACATTGTCCGACTTAATCAAATTACTTCGATATTGTTTATCAGACACCTTGTTGTTGTTGTTGTTGTTAATGTTGTTGTTGTTGTTGATGATGATGATGATGATGATGAAGACTGTGGTGACAATAGTGTTATTGTTATATGACAATTTCTCATATTATCGCTAATCTATAACGTCTGTCACGTTGATGAAATGATCTCTCTCTCTCTCTCTCTCTCTGTATGTGTGTGTGTGTGGCATGTGTATGTGTTTGTGTGTGTGTGTGCATGTGTTTGTGTGTGTGTGCATGTATGTGTATGCGTGCGTCATTGACATGTGTATATATTGACAATGACACACACACACACACACACACACACACACACACACACACACACACACACACACACAAACACATGCTATGTTATGATTTTCAATGGTGTTCTGGGATGAACCTGTGCCATCATGTACTTTACTGTCATGAGCTTCACCGTCATACGCTGTACTATGGTGTTCAGTATAATACTTTACTGTGGTACATTGTGGTATACAGTACTGTACTATAAACCTTTATAGTATACTATACTTTACTATGATATGCTATTTGAAACTAGTTATTGTTGTCACGAGGAGCAGATATATAGATAGATAGACAGATAGATAGATAGATAGATAGAGAGAGAGGGGGGGGAGAGCGAGAGAGCGAGAGAGGGCATCAACATAAAACGAACATTACAATGCTGCACAGAGAAGAGACGACTACAGACATTTCAAATCACTTGATGCCGCCTTAATGTTACGTCATAAAACTTCTAGCTTTAAGTATCACGTAACCTATCTGAGCCACTTAACATCCTACACCGTTCTATAAGTTGTCCATTAAATATTAATATTCTTAAGTAAACGTTTATTGCGACACGGAATCAGGTCACAAAAAGATTCCTCCATTTTTTCTGTTTCCTTTATGTGTACCTTTTGGCCCAGAGCTCTTTGCTCCATTACCTAAGTGGACATGGTAGGTGGAGCGCCGGCGCGTATTTGTTAGTAAGATCGTGACTAGGATAAAGATATCTTGTTGATGATACCCTGCCATCTTCCTTTGTCGTATCGCTTGCTATCCGAGAAGATACACGCATAAAAGGCACGATTTCAGCAGAAATGGTGCCAATTTGTCCGCGAGCAGCGTGTGACGGTCGGTTGGCGGGTACGAGACTGGCAGTGAGCCGAAATGAGCTCGTTTTTGATCTAGGTTAAAAACGACGCGAACGATCACGTGACTGAGTAGGGTGGAATCCCGGAGAAGGGCTCCTTACTGAAACAGAAATACTTGGGTCGAGGGTTGAGGTTTGTTCTTTAGATTCTATGGCCAGATAACAGCCGGGCAAACGTTAGCGTGATTTGTAAATAGTTTTGTTTCACAGTTCGGTGAAACGAGGACACCGACGGGTAGAGTCAATTAAAAGATCATTTCAACTGAATGAGGAATTAATTAGCTTTTTAATATGACGATTAATTGGTGAAATACGAAGTTAGGTTTATATTGGCTTGCCCTTTGACCTCATTTCTTGAATATTATTTCTAAATATAGCGCTTAAGATCTGAATCAATAGCGCAATGGTCTTTGCGAAAGTCAAGGTTCTTAGTTCGAATCGGACTTATACCTGCAGTTTGAGAAGTCGCCTCTCGGCCATATGTCCGAGGTGTGTTCAGGATCGGTGCTAAACATTCCACTCACTCACTCACTCGCTCGATTATGTTATGTGCGGTATTAGAAAGATTTTAGTCAGTAAACGCAGTTAAATACGATCTTATTTAAGACAACAACAACAACACAACCAGCTTCCATTGCGATATGTTAATGCGGCTCTGACGTGTTTAACTGATTAGCCACTCAAATAAAACAAACAGTATTTACGGCCAACCGAGAAACAGCATATCGGTGATTGACAGCCATGTGGGCGTGCTCAGTACTAAGCGTTGACAATTCGCTGTAGCGGTTACTGAATAGCCGATAATGACGTCAATTCGGGGGTTAGCACGGTCTTGACGATGGAGGGTTTCTGTTTCTAGGATGGTTGAATGGATGAATGTTGTTTAACGACACATCGGCACAATTTAGGCCATTGAGTGTCCTTCTCTGTTCCTAGGAAAATGACATTAGTTCTGTGAACAAGTTAGAGATGTCGTAATATATATATATAGAGAGAGACAAACTGAATGTTGATTAGATGTTGATGATAATATTACAATATTGAAAACATCGATAAACAATATTTGTATCTCATAATCAATATATTGTAATCAAGACAAAGAACACGAAATGGAGTCGAAATGATTACCCGGATTAATTCTATCACCATGGTTACCGATTATTAACAATAATAATTTTTCCATCAGTCTAGTAATTATAGATTATCTTTAAAGAACCATACTTTATTGTTACCTAATTTGTGGCAATTTACTGATGACGTCACCGTTCCACAAACTACCAAAGATCAGCGAGTGAATAACAGTGATATTGACTAACCAGCAAACTCACTCACTCACTCACTCACTCACTCACTCACTCACTCACTCACTCACTCACTCACTCACTCACTCACTCACTCACTCACTCACTCACTCACTCACTCACTCACTCACTCACTCACTCACTCACTCACTCACCCCACCACCACTCACTCACTCACTCACTCACTCACTCACTCACTCACTCACTCACTCACTCACTCACTCACTCACTCACTCACTCACTCACTCACTCACTCACTCACTCACTCACTCACTCACTCACTCACTCACTCACTCACTCACTCACTCACTCACTCACTCACCACTCACTCACCACCACTCACTCACTCACTCACTCACTCACTCACTCACTCACTCACCTCACCACCACCATCCTCACTCACTCACTCACTCACTCACTCACTAACCACTCACTCACTCACATCAATGACTAACATCTCACTCACATCAATGACTAACATCTCACTCACATCAACGACTAACATAATCAACAATAGGAAAAACAGTAATAAAACAACAACAATGATTATTAATATTGTTACTGTTGTTATTATTATTGTTGTTGTTGTTATTACTGATGATATTGATGTTGTTGTTGTTGTTACAGATCGTATAAATCCCCTCTACTTGTAAGACACTGGCTATATTTATAAGTTCCGATACTGTAGTCAGACGTCTTGTCGAGAGTTAAGACTTACACCCTGACAGAAGGCTTAAGTAAGCCAGTCCTTAATATGACCTTCAAACCTGTCGCGTACGGTCAAAGTAATCCCCCCGATGTCGGCTAGCTGTAGTACCACGTGACTAGGTCTGATTGGATCCGTAATCGTTGCGAAGATCCAGAAGAACCATTGACATTTGTGGGCTAAGATAGTCTGGAGCTGTATGGATCGTTTGGTGTTTGGTGACTTCTTGTAATCAACTGGCTTGTTTTTGGTTTATATTGAACAGTTTGTCTGTTTGTTTGTCTGTTTGTTATTTTGTTTGTTATTTGCAAGCTGACTTTTGTCTTTTATTTTGTGTCGGTAGTGATCTGTGGTTCAACATGCTACGCTAGACCACTATATATATATATATATATATATATATATATATATATATATATATATATATATATATATATATATATTAGTACTTATAATAAGGAAAGTAGCTATAATTCTATTACCTCCACCAAACGCATCATTCGCTGATATTTCATATCGAAGGTTAGTTCCGGATGTAGAAACATTGTTCAAGTAGATCGGTCTAAAGTATTTACTTTGCCAGCAATGTTTATTTCAGAATACACCATTTACTTGGTCTTGGTTCAAACAAGAATCTATGAACTGTTAGCCTTGGTAGTCTATGTCTGGAACGAGGCGATGCCACTTTTATAATAACACCTCTACTATAATACGGGACTTTATCTTTACTGAATCAACATGGCTGATAGGCAATTTCCGGATCCGGTAACTGAACAAGTTTAAGTTGGAGTTTTTGTTATGTAATTTTGTGTGCTCGTCGACTATATAAGTCAGTAGAGCAAGGGTCAAAGGGCAGAATATCAATCAAGTATCTTTTCTATGGATGAAGATTATGAAGTCTCTCAGCGTCATACAAGGTTTCGTCGGGGAATTGCGACTGGTATCCTAGTGTGCAGTTTATATGACACCGGGGAAAAGAGCATATAAAGTCCTTAGAGTTAGCCTCAAACGAGATACTTAACGCAATTTAGTACCACAGTTTAACGTCAGAAGCGGTTAGTTGTCACGTGATGGTTTTAAAAAGTTTGATTATGTTCAGTTAAAAGAAAATTAGTTTTTTATAAATCAATGACACATTTAATATCTAACTAAAATACAATATTGATGTGTCTATATAGTTCTGTAAAATAACAAACAAACAAACAAACAAACAAACAAACAAACAAACAAACAAACAAACAAACAAACAAAACAAACAAACAAACAAACAAACAAACAAACAAACAAACAAACAAATACATAAACGAGAGAGAGAGAAGAGAGAGAGAGAGAGAGAGAGAGAGAGACAGACAGACAGACAGACAGACAGACAGACAGAGACTACACAGTATTAACACTTTCTAAATTACATTAGACCGACCCAACAGACATATTAAGTACACCAGAGACCGGACTCTTCATCAAATATATTTAAGTTCGTCTGAAAGTTTACACGTGGACTGTGATCTTTTGGTATTCCACAAAAGAAGATTGACTTATAAATAATCTCTATCATATCAACAGCAATCAGTTGGACACCTATACCAAATGAGAGAGGATACACAGACGTAATATCACGAGTATATATGCCAAGGGTATATATATATATATATATATATATATATATATATATGTATATGCCAAGAGTATATATAAGCCAAGAGTATATATGCCAGAGTATATACAAATTATATTATATAGCAAGATATATTCAGAGTATATATATATATACCAAGTGTATATATATATATATATATATATATATATATATATATATATATATATATATACAGAGTATATATAAAGTAGATATATGCCAACAGTATATATGCCAAGAGTATATACAAATGGTATATTATATGGCAAGAGTACATATTCCACGAGTATATATACATATATATGCCAAGAGTATATATATATATATATATATATATATATATATATATATATATATATATATATATATATATATATATTATATATATATATACATATATATGCCAAGAGTATATATCTGCCAAGAGTATATATGCCAAGAGTATATATATGCCAAGAGGGAGGGGGATCCTCTATTTGAGCCGAAAGTGGTATGATATTGATGACGAACTATATTTCTAGTCTAATAGTGCTCTTTATCTTCACGAAGACCACATTTCCGCCACGATTAAGCGATGTTTTTCCAATCTCCATGGAAACGCATTCGACTAGATTCGTCACTTCCATTCCGTGAGATATTACTTCCGGGCTATTTAAAGGTACTTTGTATGTCTCCATTATTGCCGCGTCGTTGTTGAACGTAACAACGACATAACAACAACTGCCATATGTAAAATATATAACAACAACAACAAGAATATGAAGAACAAAAAACAACGACAATATTACTGCTACTACAATTACAAATACTACTACTGCTACTACTACTACGACTACTACTACGACTATGCCTACTACTACTACTACTACTACTACTAGTAGTAGTAGTAGTAGTACTATTACTATGGCTACTACTATTACTCTTTTTAATCCGGAAAAATCGCGTTCCGACTCCAACACTTCATTTTGCCAACAGAATGTGATTTTTCAATATAAAATGACCTCGATAATCCGACAGCAAGAAAATGTTGCCAAATATTTCCGCTAGTTCATCCATGCAAGACACACCGGCATGTTGTCAGTAATGGCTAATTAACCCGCCCACCGGCCATATTTGCTATATCGTAACCAATTACAATCGTCGTTAACTATACACACCGACAAATGGTGCTTACATTGCCCGTGGCTATCACACAGCCAATCATAATCATTCATGGCTAATTACCAAAACGAATGTGTGATATTTCCAATGAACATATCATGAGTTAATCTGATGGACAAAGTGACACGACTATTTCTTTATAATGTCTATAATTAACAAACATCAAAATGATCAATGGCTTCAATGCCATTCCGTATCAATGGGCACAGTTATTGCATATTGGTTTAGATACGGAGGTAGAGATTTCTTGCTATCAGATTCACTTCTATGGCTGTCGAAAGAATAACAGCAATATGTCAAGTCCAGTGAGAAAACATCGTCGCGTTGATATTTCTGCTGTCCAGAAGCGAGACATCCGTCAACTAATTCCACTAAACAGGCCTTTATGTGTGTTTTTTTATTCTGGTCATTTATTGTCATAATTGTTGAACATTAAAAAAATACACCACGAGATTATAAGTGTCATTGTAGTTCCAATGGATGTTGCGTATTATTTGCGATACATATAACGGCATATCTTTATGATCTGAAATGTATGACACAGACTATCGGTATGTCACGGACTTAATATTCCGACATTCGGGTTTATCCGATATATTATCATGCGACAAACCTAACGGATTCTGACTGATATATATATATATATATATATATATATATATATATATATATATATATATGATATATGGTAGATAGATAGATAGATAGATAGAGAGTAGGTATGTATGACTGTTTGTCTGTCCGTCTGTCTGTAGTTTATATATCTATCTTTCTGTCTATCTATATCAGTATGTCTATCAATGTCTATAAAATAGTATATCATGTTACACCCTATATAGCTAACTCGCGCGCCCGCACACACACGTGCGCTCACGAGCACGCACGCACCCACGAACATACAAACACAGAAATCCCTCTCCCCAACACTGTTCAAGGGGTTGTATTTTAGTTAGAGCTAAGGACATTCCTCGTTTAATGTCCTCCCCCCATATCACCCTATATAATCCAGGTATTACACAGACTACTAATCCATATCAATCCATCAGCATCCATCAAAATACTCATTACAAACCGAGTAAACTACTTGTTCAGCTTGACAACCAGCTACCAGTTGATGGATTTGAACCCAGATCTTCACTGTTTGTGGCCAAACAATTTATACCGCTCAGCCATAAGACAGGGAGAACGACATGACCGCATTTTGACCGTCCGCATTAGACAGGTAACAAAATTTGTCGTTTTGTTATCATTCCAAACATAACAATAAATATTTACGCCCTAATATTTACAGATATATTATTATTAATGATTGTATCCTAGCCATTGGATAGGTCGCCCCCACGGGAGCGCAGTGGATAGCGTACTGCGCTACATACAGTCGTGCCAAATTTCGAATCCTAGTGATGTCTGTATTTGAGAGATGTGTCAGCGTTCTCCCGGATAAACAAAACACCTACCCCTCACTAACCGGCTAGCTTACCATATTTTAGTAATGGCCCCAAAATAATCACGTATAAAAAATACGACAAATTGTGGTATGCCAAAAATTAGCGTGTAGGGTGCTATATTAGGTTCGATGTCAACTGGTCCCCGTCAGATTCGTATACACGACGCTATGGCACTACTATCTGCCATAAGCAGCGAACATCTCCAATCTGAGAGTGATTGTCTGAGTGGAGAATAACAAGAGCTTCTTGTTGTTGTTAGATAAGTGGATAAAACAGACATCGGCTTATAGCTCTTAGATTTGATGGCATAGTTTCCAGGTTCAATAACAGTGATCTAGCCTGGACGAATTCTAGATTCGTCTCCAGTCATGGACGAATGTTTATATCAAGATATGTCGCTCAATGATGAGACGACATTTAGCGATGATTTTCTTCCCTCTTTATTTGGCGCCTCAATGAATGATTCACCGTATTGGATAATTATTTTAGCTAAATCTTTAGTTTTGGGAACGATTTATGTACAAAATACCCATAATATGTCAGTATATATATATATATATATATATATATATATATATATATATATATATATATATATATATATATAAGACTATTGGTTTATTTGTTGATGTGGTGCCTCTTGACGTCACCGGAAATAAAACTCACCATTATGTTTGAAACCTGATTACGCGGGGAGGTTTCTAAAGTTTAGCATTTAGTTTAGGTTGATATGTATACAAAATAGCATATTATGGCATATTGTTGTCATTTTAGGTGAACACACCTGTTCAAGGTCGCTTTTACAGATAAATTATAATTATATTTTAAATCTGTTATAGGGTTTTACAAACATATTATTTGGGGTATTATTATATTACATATTATTTGTACAGCACCTTTGAATGGCTCCTGCTAGTAAGGATGCTTTATTAAATATAATTTATTATTATTATTATTATTATTATTATTATTATTATTATTATTATTATTATTATTATTATTATTATTATTATTATATTACTTTCGATGATGTTCCGTCTTCAGTTTATAACATTAATAACTAATTTCGAAGCCATTTTAAAGATACTAAGCTCTAAAATATACCGATATCGTATAAATTATTAAACACCAAATAATAATCGCATAAAGGTAACAAATTAATTTGATCCGTATTTTGAGGCATAGATAGGCCAGAGTGAATGGCATGTCTAACCAAGATGGCGGCCCAGTGACGTCGACCAATCTTTTGTGTGTGTTTGTTTATATATATATATATATATATATAAAATATATATATATATATATATATATATATATATATATATATCAGTGGATATATTCCATGTCTAAAACACAACCTGAATCGTTTCTTTCAGTATAAACTGTCTACTTTAGTCTTATATCGGTCTTTAGGGAGCAATTATTCTGTTTTTTTAAACCCATGTCAGGATGACCTATGTCGGATATCCCAGACACAGTTGAGAACGGAGACACATGTTCATCGGTAAACAAAAATCAGTGTCCCAACGCGTTATTGGTTAATCTAACAATAATATTAATGATAGCAGTCGGTGATAGACCGGGAACGAGGCAGATTGTACATTTAGGACCATCTATAATCCGGAGACTGAAAACTAATGATCCCTCCATTCTTCAAATTAAACGCCACTTGTTGAAATTGGACACGTGATACGTTATCGTTGTCGCTGTTCTGATGTTATGTATGAATATTAGTAAAACATTATTCAAAATAATCTACTATGCCATACTACATAAAGTGTTTACCGATCTATCTTCCAGATGTAGCCAATTCTTTAAAAATCTAAAGATGTCGTAGTTTTTCTAATTAATATCTAAACAAACACGGGGGGGGGGGACTTCTGATCCGGGAGCCGGTAAAATCAATTTTGAATGTTAAACAGCGTTAGTCATGTATATACTAGAAGCTATATGTTCTGGTAATATATGTGTCAGTGTTTGATTATATATGTTTGTTTACTAGAAAAATATGATCCGATTATGCGTGCGGCCATCCTTCCAAAATGAAATTGTTTTCGCAAACAACAAGTATAAACTCCGAATGTCTACATATTAATATCAAAATATGTTTCTGCCTTTTGTACCTAGTTAATGCGGGTGCCTCAGTTGTCTAATTGGTAACGCGTTAGATCATAAATCACTACCATCCGAGTTCGAATCTCGGCCTGAGCATATCTGAAAAGTGTTTCATCTTCGACTTCGCTTCATTACCTTTGGAGGTCGCTCGGCCCATTTAGCCTACCATGTGCACAAAAGTGGCCGTAAAACACCAATCATCATCGTTGCCTAATTAAGGCCAAGATTCCAGAATGCGACTGGTGTATCCGGAACAATAAACCACCTTAAGAGTCCGAACATCTTCAGATTGAAGGATACCCATTCTAGATAGTTGTTTATGGAGGGGAGATTAAGCTTAAGCTATTTAATCTGATCATAGATGAAATTCAGTCAAGT